>JAAGWQ010000314.1:0-67077 GCA_013396295.1 Fusarium heterosporum
GGGGGGAGGGGGGTGAATGCCTCCGAGTTACTTGCCAGCCTCAGGTGTCTATTTCGTATTATCGCGCTTTCCCTCGATCTTTGTTTGCTGGAATTGTCGCACTTTGAGAAGGTGCATTCCCGTCCTTTGTTTGCTCGTAGGCTAGAGCGTAGCTGCAGCACGTTGGCTATTTCAGAGTTTCTCCGCCTGCCCCAACCAACAACATTCACTTATTGACCATTACCTGCCTTGGTATCCTTACAATATTAACTGTCTTCCTCTTACCAGTTGCAAATCTCCCGTATAAATGCTCCCACTGATCATCCTGTACATCGCAACCAATGCCACCTACTTGATCTCACCCTTCGACCCTTAGCTCTGTCGATACGCTGTCTCGATTCACTCACGTACTTTTACACTCTCCAAAGTAGGACCAATACGCTTGATGCCACGTACCGTACTTGCTGCACTGAATCACATTTGAGTGCGCAGCCATAAAATCCATCAAGTGGTGGCGTCGAGCATGATTTCTAAGAAGCAAAGAATCCAGAGGGTCTACACCCAGGTTTGCACTACGACTGTACATATCGTGACCCAGAATTTACCAGAAGACGCCATCGACTCGTGAAATGCCACAGGCCCAAAAAAAAAGTCAGTCAAAGGCTGTCCCTCAATCTGATTCCCAACAGATCGCTTCCTCTAACGAAACTGTCAATACGTTTCTTGGTGGTCGCACTCGTTCATGGATGACCGGGGGGCCACTCGCAGTCACCAACCCTGCTGGTCCAGTAGCTTCCAGTAATTCCCGAAAGCGGATTAGAAAGAGGAAGGCATCTGACGCAGACACTGTAATCCCAGCCCGGAATCAGAACGACAATGCCATACAAGACAACCATATTCCCACCGATCAATCATTAGAACAACCACCGGGCGACAAAGAATTTACGAGGTATGTCATCATCTCCCTGGCTCATTTTATGTCACCGCGCACGCTTTATGCCAAGCGTTGGAACCCCAGGCGCATCCTGCAGCATTCTGTCGCTTGTTGCAACCTGCAATATTGCTACCAACAGTGCTCATCACTTACTACTTACCACCTACCACCTATCATCACTGCTAACTTCACAAAAAAGAGCATCGACCGTTCTACCCTCTCCGGCCCTGACCGATGCACCGAGCCCGAATGTCTCGAATCAAGCCGACTGCACCGATCCTGATACAAACGCTCACGTAGAGGGCGTAGCGCCCGGGCGGCCAGTTTCTGATAGTAACATGAACCAAAGCGACTTGATACACGTCGCGACTAGTACCAGCTACCCGAACCCCACGGCCGCCATCACTTTTCAATCCGGGAGCTCATCCTCACGAAGTAGAAATGCTACAGAAGCGACGAATCTCCCTACGCCGGTCACGCCGGCTTTGATTGACCATGTTCCTCAAGCAACGGGCTCGGCGCTCCTCGATACAGAAACCCGACACCAAAACCTAAGCGCGTATCGAGAACCAAGCGCAAGAACACACACGAGACCATCTGGCGCTTCTGAACACCAAGCTAAGCGCGTTCGTGTTCACGAAACATCAAGAGCGGAGGGATCACGAGATCATCGTATATGCAGGCAATGGTTTAACACAATCGAGCGTCAAGTGGCAAGCGCTGCTCACGCTGGGCTTCTGAATGAAACAGTCGAAAAACCTAGATATAGGATCTTAGCGGAAGCATGTCAGAACGAAGATTTCTTCTACATTGCTTTTCACCAGGCTCTTTGTGCTTGGTCATTGAACAAAGGCCCTATTCATGTGCTCTTCCATGGGTTGGTGGAACCAGGTCTATTGGATACTGCCTTTGAGACAGCGCAGACCATCTTGAGGAAAAACGAACACATGTCAACCTCTCACCTGCAATGGTTTGCCAATTTTCCCACTTCTATCGCCGACTTTTCCAGAGTCTTTCCAGACACAGCTGCGGCCAGAGATATTTCTGCATTTCTTATTCAACTGGCGTCAACTTGGTATACTCTTTCACAGAATATACTTGCACGGAGGTATCCCCTGCTTGCGCATGAATTAAGCGGAAGTCTTTGCTGCCGGGCTCGAGGATTGCAGTCTATGTTGTTCACCATGAGTCGCAGAAGCCTTGGTATAGTAGATGGCCCTGTGGCAGTCGCGATGAACACAGTTTTCGAGCAGGACCGAGACGAGGAGTCTGTCTATGCCGTTCGCGGTGAGACACCTGAAGGTTTGAAACGTGCTCGGGAGGCGGTTGCGAATAAACACAGAGATCTTGTCATGTCATTTCTGCAACAACAGCAGCAGCAACGACAGCAAGTTCCATCTAGTATGAAATTCCAAGTTCTCCTTTCATAGATTGATCAACTACTGACTCTTGCGGTGGATAGATACGGCAACATCTACTGCTTTTGGCCAGAGCCCTTCTATGGATGAGCAACATGGTCGACCATCAGTAGTTGCTAACTCCATTTCTCACTTTGATGCGCTGAACGCGCGACCTTTGATAGGCGGCTCCCGAGTGGCAAGCCCGGTAGCCGTAAACAGATTTCTACCTCCACCGGGTAACAATGGTATCCAACGTTCACGACGCCCTGATGCCCTTCATATCCAGACAGACGCTGCAGTGGCCTCGCCTTCCTCAGCCGCTGTCTACCAATCTCCCCAAATACCGCAAAATTCGTTGCCCAGATCATCAAGTGCTGGGCTACCCCAGGTACACTTGAGCCGTGGGTCGCCCGTCATAGCACCAAGTCCCGTCTTGTCATCCAATGGTCAATCGCAGGCCTCTATTCTACCACCCAGCAATTCTCTGCTCCAAAGACGAGCAACCACGTTTGCATACCCATCACAAGTCCTTCCCAGCAACTATGCGACACATATGGATAGCCGTGGAGCGTATCCTCAGTCTGCAGGTTACCAAACTGTCGCAAGTCCAGTTTCGACGATGCAGCCTATGCAGCACCAAGCGATCTACACTCAACAGACACGGCAGCGCAGACCATCTGGTACCCAATACAACACGATGACGCCCACGTCACCAAACCACGCCTATTCAGCTCAACCGATGGGGTTACGGATTCTACCCTATCAAGTCCCAGTAACTAACTACCCAGGGCCTCCCACGCGACCAGTTTCGCAGATTCCTGAGGCAGATTATCCTCCTAGCCCATATGGCCATGGCTCACTTCAGGTTGGTCTCCAGCACGTCGGCGTGCGCAGTCCAAGGCGTGTTCCCCACAACCCCGGGAAAAGTCGTTACTATCAATTTGTCCGGCAACTCGTGTATCAACCTGTAGCCCTGGAGCCTCGAATGGGTCTAAGATCTCTACCCTTCAACGTGTCAGAGGATCATTTTAGAAGACTGACAAGAAAGATAGAAGGGAATGGCCTCCCGTTCTGTTATTATTCCGAAGGCTCTTATCGGTATCGACTGCGTATTTGTAGACAACCTGAGACACAGGCAGACCCTTCCGAGTCAGATTGGGCGATATTAGCTACAACTTGGCCGAGTCAAATATTTTTTGACCTGAACGAAAAACGCCTAGAATTGCGTCGAAAACAACATTTTAGCAAAGACCAACCGTTGGAGTTGACTGATGTGTTAGTCCGAGGCGAAAACCTTCTGAGGGTTAGCTTTCCTGAGGTTGAGCAAAATCGAAAGCCAGGATGCAAGTACTTCATGGCTATCGAGATAGTTGAGACAGTCAGCCACGAAGCTGTCCACAATGTGATACAATCGCTGCGACACATTCCAACAGAAGAGACCAAGGGGAAGATACAACGTCGCCTACGTCCACCAGACTCGGACGACCTCATTATCGAGGACAAGACTTTAACAATATCTCTGGCTGACCCCTTCAGCGCGACCAGATTTGTAGTTCCTGTCCGAGGTAGTCAATGCAAGCACCTAGAGTGTTTCGATTTGGAAACATGGCTCCAGACCCGGCCTCAGAAGCCATCACAAAAAGGAGGTGGCTCACAACAACAGGGGGCCGAGCCTTCATTGGCAGACACATGGAAATGCCCGATTTGCGGGCTCGATGCACGTCCTGTCAGTCTGAGGGTGGACAATTATCTTGCAGGGGTTCGCAAGTCATTACTTGGCAGTGGTGATGTGCGGACAAAGAGCATCGTTGTGACCGCCGATGGTAAATGGTCTGCGGTATTGGAGCCAGACGACTCAGACGATGATTCACCAGCACCACAATCCAAAGCTACGATCAACGGTAATGCTGGTAAGCACCCTAGACCACCTGTAGCAACACCAACGAAGATTATCGAGATCCTGGACGACGACTAAAAACGGTCTTTGGTATATGTTCGAGGGAGAAAGGGCACCTCGGGATATTTCAGGGAGTTTTGGAGACACGGGTGCGTCATTTAATTTCATTAGTGTTTTGTAAATAGATACCACACTTTATTGGTTGGCCCAGGGTATTAAACATTTCGAGACGAGTCGTTGTCTGGACCGGCATGAGGACATATGTCTACTTACATGGCTTACAGAACATGAGAGATCTTTCCCTTAGCTATACGGAGAGACGGGAAAGTTTGAAAATAAAGTGAGGAGAAGGTTCGTGATTAAGCCGCCAGCAATAAACTTGAGAAACCATCATCCCGTGGAGGATAGCCAATTCATGTGTAGTTCCCCATTGAATTAGAAAGCCGTAGAGGATGTTATGTTATACCTCGCGTAGTGCCTTAATTGTAGGAGGGACAAAGTAGCTTTTATCCCTCCCGGGCTAATTGTTATCCCGAGTGACTGCTGAAGGTGGCATTTTACCCAAACAACATCTGACTACCATACGCGAATATTGCACTTTGTATTCGCGCAGTGTATGATATGAAGCTGGCCATGGTAGAAGGGAATGGCAGCCCACCACGTCGACTGCGAGCATGTGCTCCTTGTGCCAGGGTGAAAGCGAAATGTCACTTCCAAGAAGAGCATATGGAAAGGCATCTCTGTGACAGGTGAGATATCAATAGATGTGTCGGTGTTGGTATAAGAATAACACAATGAAAGATGCCAGACTCTGAAACGAGAGTGTCTTCCACAAACCACGGCAAATTTGAGAAAGCCTCGAAGGATCGCCCAAAGCAGAGAGTATGCCAATTACCCTCTTATGTCTCGATAAAGACAATACTGATATCTTAGATCTACCTTGACGGGACAAAGCTCGATGCCTCGTGTAGATATGAGCATTAATGGTATCATCCCCTTGGATACTGAATGTGGTGTTACGAACTGACGATGATAAAACAAGACCGAACAAGTAATACACAAATAGAAATTCACCCGCAGTCTCAGAAAACTGGGTCACAGGTAACTCTCCAGCCCCCGTTCGGGCTATCATGGTCTCAGGCAGCTTATGTGCTGGATCTCTTTCGCAAGGAGTACACGCCCCATTTCCCCTTTGTGATAATCAGCAGTGTCCAAACAGCAGAATTGTTGTCCAGGGATAAACCATTCTTATTTAGAGCTATCATGCTAGTTGCTGCCCCATTGCTTGAGTCTGGAGTAGTCAAAAATAAACGCAACACTCTTGCGTACCTGGGGAACAGATCCCTAGTCGAAGAAGATAAGACTCTTGATATACTACAAGGGATGTTGGTGATAGTTGCTTGGTAAGTTACAATTTGCGAGACATTAAACCAGTCACTTATGAATCAGGGCACATAAATCTCATATCGATAACGGACAAGTAGTTAACCTGGCGTATCTTGCACTGGGATATGCCCACAACTTGAACATTACACAAGAAACCGTTCTTCGACATAAAAGTCAGACAGAAATACTTGACTCTGCAGAAATAGCAGAGCAAAACGAGATGCATTCATTAGAAGAGCAGCATGTTTTGCTTGGTCTCTACTGCGTCTTATCAATGTAAGTCCCCGATCGAAACATATATAAACTTTCATCTAACGCATTGCAGTGTGTCAACAAGGCAATCCAAACAAAACCCTCTCAACACACCTTACATAGAAACATGTCTTGGAGATATTGCCCAATTTCAAGCTGAGCCCCCCAATGCTATAGTAGAGCACATTGTTCGTCTTGTGCAAATGAGCGAGAGGCTCTCGGAAGGGTTTGGCGAGCCGCATAAGAGAACGTTAGTCCGGCCTTATGCGTTCCTCCTCGAAGGCACCGGAAGGCGTTTCCATACGGATATGAACCGTTTGACGGCGTCGGCATCGTATTCGAACCTGACGAGTCATGGTCAGATGTTTGAGCTTCATCGTTTATATCTCCTGGTGCGTCTATACGAACCTGCCATTGTCGTAGCATGCCATCCGGATGAAGGGGTGCTTCACTTTGTCTTCCTCTTAACATGCTTAGGTAACTGCCTTGACACCATTCGATCATTCTTCGACGTCTTTCTTGAATCGCCTCTCGATGCTGTGCTGCATCACTCAATAATCAGTTCTGACCAAGTCATGTTTGTCGTCTTACAGGCAATAAAATTGCTTCTTGTTGAGATTCCTGACTGGGATGCTCAATCTGCTCGACAAGCATTGAACTTGAGTGTTGTGCTGGATCGGATTTTTGCCTACTATGAAGAAGCAGAAGTTCTGCGCAGGACAGCAGTGAAAGCATTTAATGGCTCGACACAGATAGGAGAAGATGCAGATGAGATGAGTAGCGTAGCAAAGTTTTCAAAAGAGATAAAATGGTTGAAATACTGGTATGAAGCCAGAACCGTGGGGTTACAGACAGAGGGAGCAGTATCAAGTGAAGTTGGGAGTGATGGGTTTCAGGATAGACTACAGCCGACATGGTCTTTAGGTCTCTTGGAGGACATGCCTTTGAATATGGGCTCGTTAAAGTCTAGCTGAGGCTATTTAACAACGGCTGGTAGCCTGATAAATATGGAGGGGAAAAAAAGAATCATAAGAGATGGATAAAGCACGCAGTAAATCAATTGCAGGGTATCGTGACAGCTAGAAAACAGAGATTGAGACGATGAACCGCAAAAGAACTCCTAGAAAACGCCAGATATCACCTCATATATCATACAATCATGACAAGGTCTTCTTGTATACGATGCCTTGACCCTCATTCCTCGTATTCAGGGAATTTCTCATCGTCTTCTTCATCGGTCGAGAATAAATCAGACTCATCAGTGACGAACCCTTCGAGGACATCTTCTTCAGAGAATGCGAATTGATCGTCACTAGACCAAGCAAAGCTATCGTCCTCTTCAGCAAACTCCGAGTCATCTTCGTCATCTTCTTGGTCAAACACCCCAGTGGCAAGTAACTCCCAGCATTTCGGATCAGTCATATCAAAGCTCTCAATTCTAAGTTGCCACTTGTCTTGAAGGATTCCTTGGTCGTCATACGGTGTTTGTCTCATCCAACTTGTCCAAAGTCCAATATATTTGCTCACAGTCATAGAATGAACTTTGAACCACTCTTGATGCCAAACACGACAAGTTGGACAGCCCTTTTCCCGCTTCCTCTCATTCCAGAGTTGAGCGTGCACAAGCTTCTCGACTTTGACGTAGTGCTCAGACGAGAACTGACCAAGTAACTCAGGGGTATAAGCACACTGTACTCTCCATTGAGCCATGCGCTCCTTGACATCTTTGGCGTAGCCGATCTTGATATGAGGGTAAGCATCATGGTACGACTCAGGAAAGGTGTAAGTATAGATTTGACCTCCTTGTTTCATTTCTTCCCGTGACAGGGGCCTAAGAAGCAATTCCTTGATCTTTTTATTTATGCATTCGATGGTCCGAGGAAGGCCAAAGTCTTCAAATTCGTGCTTGGACTCTGAGGCTACTGGTTCACTTCGCTTGACTGGTGTACATTTGGGGGAAGCTTTGGTTGGAGTTGAAGGCGAGGACTGGGGTTTGTGATGAAAGGTAATGACTGATCCAGGAGTTTCCTTCTTTGGGATAACTTCTTGTTTTAATGTTATCGCAGTGTAAACAGACACTTTGGCTGTACCCTTCCCAGATGAAGGCGTGTCTTGTTCGTCCTCTTTCTTGATAGCAGCAGCATCAAATCGCTTGAAGATGTCCTTCCAAAGTGAGAGGCGGCCGGGGCCGTCTTTTTGATGTCTTCTTTGGCACATGATTAACTGGGCCATTTCGCCGAGTATGTCTTGAGCAGCGGAGAAGCTACCGGCGTCGACAATCTCTCTTAGCGACTTGATAATCTTGACGCGGTTGGCTTCGCTGATAGGATTGCGACAACGAGCATTGGTGCTGTCTGCAGTACCGTGGCATTTGGTTTTTGGTTTAACATCAATCTCGAGTAGCCCTTCGAGGATGGGCGTAGTGTGTGGCCATGATTTCAGAAGAGTGGTAGAGAGAGTAGTAGTGGTGGTAGTAGTAGTAGGGATCATCCTGAAGGCCCAACCGAACTTCCGATAGGCAAGACTATGGTAAGAGAGGTAATGGGCGATGGTTTCTATGCCAACACCACCACCACAGGGTATCGTGATGGTATTTAACCTCCTGAGGGTATCGCTAAGCGCCTTTGGGGGCAGTGTGCTTGTGGAAGGCCTCCTACACGTCCGCCTGACGGGTCAAGGTCCTGGTCCTGACAACGGTCAAGAGCTTCAGGCGAGTGGAGTCTCTGCAGAAAGAGGTGGCATGGTGTAGTCTTGGTTGGTAGAGTAGCCAATTGAGATGATATATGTACTTCTTTTTGTGTCTGATAGTTTGATGAATATGTGCACTTAATCGGAATGATGATGATTCACTTGGGGCAGAAACGCCAGTGATGGACTGCTGAATATATCAACATAAATCATTCAAAGAGAATTAATCACCTCCAAGTCTGGGAAGTGGCCCAAGTCGTGTTGGCTGCAAGTTGTTGGTAGACCCCGGTCTCAAAACCTCTGCGCCCCCTCTTGGTCGCATCAACTTGAATCAGTAGGCGTTCTTGGGCGCTTCCAACCGTTGTAGGCTCCAAGTCAACCTAAAATAGCTACATACTTATTATGGCGTGGAAATCTTGAACCCCCATATGAAGCCATCACAACGACACAGCCCTTCCCTTGCGCGGGGGGGGACCGTAGCGAGGAGTGGGGATGGGGTTGAATGACACCACCTTTATCCGTACAGGGGCAGCGAACTAACAGACTGGGCGAGACTAGTTGCCGTACGTAGTATCTCCGTTGCTTGCAATTTGTAACAGAACCCAATCAAAAAGACCATCTACATCGTGATCAGGTATAGCAACTCGGGTCAATAACGCGCCGGTTGAGCCATTTAAGACACAGAACTTACATTTAGTCAGATATAGAGACATATATCGCTCTTTCTACTATAGATGACCTCCATTTAATTTTACAACAACTATTCTCATCGTCTATTCCATCCGTTGAGCATGTCTCCAATCGAGAGCCAGACCGATGCCGCTCAGCGCATGTACACGGAGCGAGCATCTAGCTATGAAGACTCGTGGCATCCCGACTTTAGCAGTCGATTTATGAAACTCGTTCCTATCCAATCCGGTGATCGTGTTCTTGACCTTTGCTGCGGAACGGGCCTAGAGGTTGTCATCGCAGCGGATCTTGTTGGTGATGAGGGCATCGTTATAGGCGTCGACATCACTGAAGCAATGCTTGCAGAAGCACGCAAGAAACTGGACCAGGACCAAGTACTAGCCCGGCGAACCAAGCTTGTCCAACACAGCGCTACTGATTTGACTGGTTGTCCTCACGTGGAAAAAGCCAGTTTTGACCTTATTATTTGCTCAAGTGCATTTGTACTCTTCGAGAATCCCCAAGAAGTTGTTGCGCATTGGCGCGAATATCTCAAGCCCGGCGGCAGAGTTGCCATCGATATCACCCACGAGTACAACCTCCGTGCCGGGCTTCTCCTGGAGAAGGTTGCACGGCGCTTGGGAATGTCATTCCCTTCCAACCGAAGCTGGATCGAGTCCAAAGAATCCTTCAGCAAGATATTGGAGCACCAGGGATTTGAGGTTGAGAAGGCTGAGAACTTGGAAAAGGTCGTGGGACTTGGTTCGACGTTTCTTGATCTAGACCAAGCTGATGGGCAGTTTGACTTTGTTGTTAATGGACCTCTAGCTGCCTCGATTGTCACAGAGGAATTGAGAACAAAGGGGAGAGAATACTTCAAGGAAGAATGGGAGAGGGCTGCAGTAGACGGCAAGGTCGAGGTATCCGATACTGTTTATGTCTATATCGCTAAGAAAATTTAATCTTCAGATATTGCCTAGTTCAACGCATAATTAATCAAGCTGTTTCACATCTTTGCCTTGACTTTATGAACCCTCGGCACCACAGGTATTCTGGGATGGTCGCCTGCGAGCTTCAGCTCAGTCACTCGCTCGAGCTCATCAACAGCCTCGAACGCCCTTCCGAGATTTACTTTTATTGTTCGCACTCCTTGCTTCCGTGCTTCCTTCAGATTCTCACCTATGTCATCGAGAAAAACCACATCTTGCGGCTTAACACCAGACTCCCAATTCAGACCCTTCCCACGAGCAGATTGTGCATTGCTTCTAGCAAACTCGTCGACTCGAGTGAGAGCAAGCTGATAGATTGCGGGATCTGGCTTTCGAATGCCAACATGAGCTGAAGACACAAAGACGTCAAAAGTCTGCCGCACAGGCTCATCGAAGAAGTGATCGCGGTGGAGCTTATGGCCGGATGGGAAGATGACAGTGTTGCTTAAAGCTGCCAGAATGAAATTCCCGTTCTCTCTTAGCTTCTTCAATGCTGGAAACATCCAGGGATCAGGGCTGTTGGAAACATTCATCATCTCATTGAATAACCATTCTGCGTCGACAGGAGGTACAGGTGGTATTTCCTTTGGTAGGTTGGGGTCTTTGCTTTGCTCTCTTTTGTAAAATGTTGCCCATCTTGTTGGATCATGAAGATCCTGGCTGAATCCTCGAAAGAAAGATCCATCCATGGGTATTTCGCCCTTCTCCAATCGATGCCAAAAGCCATTGGGCGCTGTTCTGGATATAGAGTAATTGACCCACCCTGGAGGTATTCCAAGGCTCAGTTCGTAGTCAAGGATAGCTTGAAAAGGTGAGACGACCTAAAAGATTGAGTCAGTAACGGAACAGTAGATTCAGATATGGCTATGAGATGGAGGAGAGTAATCAGGCTCATACAGCTCACGGTCAACCCAAGCCTGCTGGATCACTTACACAGACACCCCCAATATCGAATAAGAGAACCTTTGGTTTCGCCTCGGTCATTGCGCTCATCTCGAAGATGTAGAGTATAATTTATTGGAAATTTTAATTCGACTTGAACTAAAAACAAAGCAGATGCTCAGGATATGGAAGAACTTGAGTAGCTTAATGTCCTTTGAGATCCCTCTAGATATTCAACCCCAGGCCCCAGGATAAACTCCACCGAGGCATGGGGTAACGAGGAACCTCGGCAGATCCCCCATTCGATTAGCGTTTGGGAAAAGAGATAAGATAGCTGTAGGGTGCCACGTGACCTGGTTTTCTCGTCACCAACCCAGGTCCAGACAGGCCTGTGTCAAGCTAAGCGGTTCTAGGCGATTAGGGCTATATGAAAATATCCCCCACCATCGAAAATTCGCGGCTTATTCCTTTCTCAGCACCAACTTTTCAATCTTCAAGACCCAGTCGTCGTTGAGTCAATACCGTCAAGATGGTAAGTTGAGGCCTATCGAGAGGGAGTTTCCAACTCCCTCTGATGTTTTTTCCCTTTTACGGCAGAAATGCCAATTGCTCTTGAAGAGTCACCGCAAGTTGCTTCGGAAAAAGAGCAAATCTGAAGCGCAAATTGCTGACTCGGGGATTTTTGATAGCCTTTCAAAGTTGTGAAGAGCTCCGCGTACTACAGGTCAGTATTCCCCCCATTCCTGGATCGTCTGCTCGCTCGAGGAAGATGCTAATAGTCTTGCAGTCGCTACCAGACTAAGTACAAGCGCCGCCAGCAGGGCAAGACCGATTACTACGCCCGTAAGCGCCTCATCACCCAGGCCAAGAACAAGTACAATGCCCCCAAGTACCGCCTGGTCGTCCGCTTCACCAACAAGGACATCATCTGCCAGATCGTGAGCTCCGAGATCACTGGCGACAAGGTCTTCTGCTCCGCCTACGCTCACGAGCTCAAGGCTTACGGTATCGAGCACGGTCTCACCAACTGGGCCGCTGCTTACGCCACTGGTCTTCTCATCGCCCGCCGTGCCCTCAAGAAGCTCGGCCTCGACGAGCAGTTCTCCGGTGTTGAGGAGGCTGATGGTGAGTTCAAGCTCACTGAGGCCGCTGAGACCGACGATGGTGAGCGCCGCCCTTTCAAGGTCTTCCTTGACGTTGGTCTGAAGCGAACCTCCACCGGTGCCCGTGTCTTCGGTGCCATGAAGGGTGCCTCCGACGGTGGTATCCTCGTCCCCCACTCCGAGAAGCGATTCCCTGGTTACGATATGGAGACCAAGGAGCTCGACGCCGACACCCTCCGAAACTACATCTTCGGTGGCCACGTCGCTGAGTACATGGAGACCCTCGCCGATGACGATGAGGAGCGTTTCCGCAGTCAGTTCCAGAAGTACGTTGATGACGACGTCGAGGCCGAGGGTCTCGAGGACCTCTACACTGAGGCCCACGCCGCCATCCGTGAGGACCCCTTCAAGAAGGTCGAGGGCGAGTCCCCCAAGAAGTCCAAGGATGAGTGGAAGGAGATCTCCAAGAAGTACAAGTCCAAGAAGCTCACAAAGGAGGAGAAGGAGCAGCGCGTACAGGAGCGCATCCAGGAGTTCCTCCAGAAGGAGTAAAAAGTTGCTTTATCTCATCAGGGCACGGGCATTTGAGGATTGTTAACCTTGGCATTGGGTTTGGAGTTTCGAGGAAAGGAAAGGTCCGTACACAGGATCACATGAATGAATTACCAAAAAGATACCTTCCAGCCAAATTCCATAGTTGTGGTGAACGGCATCTCATTACTCCAACTGTTTTGCTTGTCGTGTGATTTGTGTGCGTGTGCGTAAAAAGAAGATAAAGAACCCTTGCCCCTAACAGGTTTAGCGCGACAGCTACAGGGTTAGGTGAACTGTAAGGCCTTATTCTCAGAACTGGGTCTTGGCTCAGTATTAAGCTTCTATGCATGACATGGTGGGCTGATCCAAGCAAACGATTAGACGTGTAACGTCGAATAAACATTACATTACTGTTTGCTGTCCTTTTCATTATCGCGCCCTAGAAATCAGTAAAATCGTTTAGTATTGAATAACACATATTTGTCTTCGTTGACATTAACCATAAAATACGAAATTAAAGTTGTAATTAGTAGACTTGCTGTAAACGAGGAATTAGGTTTCTTCCGGATGTTTCGGGATTTACTTAGGAAATAGCGAACTACGTAGTAGGGTAGAGAAACTATTGATTGCTCAAAAGCAAGTTTGGCTCAGTATGTCATTCTCTGGAAGACGATGGTGTAGATGATCCGAACAGTGGAGTAGACTATGGCACGATGATGAAGTCTGGTTCGGGTAAATTGGGGGTCAAAACGAAATGAAAGAAAAAAAAGAACAGCAGGCCGAGTTGCATTTCGAGTAAAGTCTACCCTGCTCATCGGGCCTGCTGCTCTTAGAGATTGAGTCCCGCCTCACCGGAGAAGGTCGTGATTCCCCGTCTCCGAGGCCGAGGACATCATCTGCGCGGCTGGTGACGATTTCGGTTAAAGTGGCGCGTGCAGGAACAATTGGTGCGTCGGATGGACCCGGTGGGTTCTTTGATCTCGAGCGAATGATGCAATCAAGCGAAATGGAGATCGGATACATCCTACGGAGTGCGCTGCTCCTCTTAAATGTCTATGAATATGAAGAAAGACCCACGACAATAAGGGTTCAATGGACAAGGTCTCGGCATTGTCAAGGGCAGAAATTGGCATTTATGGGGCTAATTATTTCTATAATTGCCCTCCTGCTAGGTTCGAGGACCTCGATGACATAACTCAGGTTCCACGAATGCCAAGAAATGCTATGTATGCCATTCAGGACCCTCTTGCAGGCCCTTAGTGATGGATATTTCGCCGGGCTCTCGGACTCTTATCTCGAGGGACGAAGCCCATCATATCCGTCTTCGGATAGTGCATCTGTCACGAATGACGTCTGTTGCTTTGTGCTTTGCTCATCACGGGCTGAGCTGGAGGGGGAATGCATCGCATCATTGGACCTTGTACTGAACATGGGTGGTTTAATTCTACTACATCTTATGTAATGTACAACAATCAACATTTCTCTCTGTCAGTCCAAAGAGAGTAGAGTATCCGTAATTTCTTGACAGTAGTTACCCATCGTCACGCTCAAATCCACGCTACATCATTGTCTTGACTAACAAAATAACCGCGCTGTGCACTGACGTTCATTTTGATGCTAATTGAAGTTCGGGCTTGGGTCCCAAAGCCCCGATACCAGGTAAAACCGGGGGTAGTGTTAAGGGTCGGGTCGGTACATGCGGGCGGATAAGTACCGGTACCGCAAACGGTACTGATACGGCTGTAGAGGACTTTCCAAAGCCTCTTTTACCCGTAATGCAATGGATCCGTGGTAGTATCGGATACTCGGGTTACTATCCATATTAAAGAGAGGTATCCGTATCCGTAGAGTGGCCATATCATAGGATGGATGCTTCTGTTGTGTATTACAAATCTCGTCAGACCCTGAATTGTAAATGAGTTCCTCATCCTTGATCAGCAAGGTTACCTAGTTGGTCTTTGGTGTTCGGCTTTTGGTCAGCAGCTTATGTACAGCAGTAACCATAATTTAATGCTCCTTTCTCATCCATCAATGCCCTTTGCCCCTCGAATTGTCTTGTTCGAAATAAATTCTTGTGGATGTTCTGTTGCTGTCCTCTGCTATACTATACTAGAACCGTGCCTCAAGCCAACTGCTCGTGACAAAATGCTACCCCGCTATGAAACAATGTCATAATTAATTATCCCCAAGCATCCAATGTTACTCCTCTTATTACCTCTCAACTTCGACTTTATCATACTCCTCTTTTCACCTTCACCTCCTCCGTCATTGTTCCATATCAGGCCCAGACCTCGTCGTGCATAGTCCAGACCACATCCGCAGCAAGTATAGGTACTTCACGAACCGCCCCCAGTACTGTACTTGGCTACGACTAGCCTAGTTCTTAGTACCTTCTTCTCAACTATACCTCATCCAGGTCGCTAAGCCTGTCCATCTCCAGGATTCGCTAGTTGTCCATCCCAACACCACCTCACTAATCACTATCTCTCTGACTGCCTCTCTTTCCTCTTTCTTTACTTACCTCGTCTTTCGTCTCCGGCCCAGCCCAAACATTGTTTGAAGTCGTATAATTTCATCAGCATATTTATTTCTCAGTATCTTCATACACCGTTACGGCTGTTCCTCCACTATGGAACAGGTTCATGGCGTTGATGTCAGCTGGATGACCCATGGCGCTTCCAAAGGCATGTTTCAAGTCGCCACTTGCCCTCACTTACCTCGCAACAAGATGCGCAGTTGCTCACTTCAATACTATCGACCAAGACCTAGAGCTAACCTGGTAAATAGATAAGATAACTAGAAACTCACCTCCGACCAAAACTCCCTCAGCCGCTCAACCAAGGCAGATCCCTGGCGCAAACTCAAGGCCGAAGTCGCCGGCTTCGGCTCCAGCAGATAATGCCTCTGTAGACTCCAATGTTTCGACCAACGGCCAGACCACAACAACCACGAACGGCTCCTCCGCCCCGAAACGAGTTGCACGTTCGAATTCTATAGAGAAGCAGACCCCTCCTGGTGGTTCGCCTCACCGTCGCAACTCATGGTTCTCCAATATCTCCGCCAAGTTTTCTTCCTCCGGTACACCACCGGCCGGCCCCCCATCCCCGGCTCCTATACCCGAATCATCGCCGGCGCCGGCACCAGAGCCTGTTCCTCCAAAGTTACCGCATACGAAGAATGCTGTTCTGACACATGCTTCGAAACCTGAAGGCGATGGACCTTACGTACCAGCTCCACCCAAGAGTGGCCAACCTGGTTTCTTGGGCATGTTCCGTCGCCTTTCTTCGTCCAATAATGTAACTATGTCACCAAGCGGGAAGCTTGGTCATGGACTTGTCGACAGGGTGGTTTTGAACGTCGATCAAAGTCGAGAAAGGTGTCCTATATCAGAGCTCTCTTGTGCTAAATTAAAAAGAGTCGCGTTCTGTGTGGATGTTGAGATTGCGCCACAGCCCAGATATAGCGATAACGATGCGCAACTGCCCAAAACAACCGACAAGACACAGAAGAAAAAAGTGGCCGAGAAAGGTGAAGGGGAAGCCCTCAAGAACCCAAAGGCCGTTGAAGAACAGAAGGAAACCAACGGTGAAGTAAAAACTACAGGGGAGCCATTACCAAAGGAACCGGAAAACGAAGGGACCGAAGTTGCTCAGCAAACGACAGAAACGACGAATGGCACGGTGAACGGTAGCCCAACTTCTTTGCCAGAGAAGAAGGAGGAAAACACTAAGAAGAAGGAGGAAAACACTAAGAAGAAAGAGAAAAAGAAGAAGAGCGAGGAAGAACGCAAGGCTAGAAAAGAAAAGAAGCGAAAGCTTGCCGAGGCGAATGGATCCATCCCCATGGAACTTCATTTCGATAGCAGCGACGATTCAAGCACAACAAAAACACCCCCCAACGTCCCCGATGCCCTCGAGACCACCAAGCCTCAGACAGCACCTACTACAAATCCAGTTCGAGTATACCGGAGATGTTGTCAATTACGCGAAACACCGATTCTCAAGAAGATCACAGAGCAACTCACTGACACCTCCAACTACAGCGCTTCAACCGGCACAGTGAACAAACTTGATCTGACTGATTATTGGCTTCAACTACCTGATCTTGTTACTTTAGGGGATTACTTGGCTATCGTTCCAGTTAGAGAGGTGCTGCTGGAGAACAGTGGGCTAGGGGACGAGGGCCTACGCGTTATCCTAGCCGGTCTCCTTGCGGCCAAGCGACCTGTCGTAAAGCGACGAAAACAAAAGCATGGCGATGAAGGGCAAGGCGGCGTGGTGGAACGTCTTGTCTTGAAGAACAACAAACTTGGACCGGATGGATGGAAATATCTCTCATTATTCATTTACCTATGCCGGTCACTTAAACATCTGGACCTTTCTCAGATTACATTCCCGCGCCAACCTCAAATTCAGCAGAACGGATCACTCCAGAATGGAGCTCAAATACCCAGAGGTATATCAAATATTTTGGCCAAGGCTTTGGGAGAACGTCTGGGAGGATCTACTCTGGAGTTAGTCAATATCGGCCAGACAGGCTTGAGCACGGAGCAGCTTGGATCAATCGTCGACGGCCTGATACAGTGCGGTGTGAAACGACTTGGTTTGTCACACAACCAAATAGACGAAGAAGGCATGAAGCATGTCGTTCGGTTTCTCTCCGAAGGTCACTGTGAGGGCCTGGATTTGGGCGGCAATGATCTCTGTCAACACACCGAGGCACTTGCCACGGCAATCGAAAATGACACAACACTGTGGGGGCTGGGCATGGCGAACTGTAACTTGACGCCCTCGGCACTTTGCAAGATCTTACCGGTGATGGTCAAGCTACCAAACTTGCGATTCTTTGATCTATCACAAAACCCAGCGTTGTTCCAGTCAACCCCCAGTGCCGTTGGTTTGCTAAGAAGGTATGTAGCCCCACCTGCTAGAAATGTGGCATTAAGTGTACTAACTGTACATAGATATCTGCCAAAGATGAAGGTGTTAAAGCGTATGCATCTTGAAGATGCTGCGATGACACCAGAGCAAGCCATCGCAATAGTGGAAGTGCTCCCCGAAGTACAAACACTGGCTCACATCAACATTACCAACAATGCCGAAATCGTCAAACTTGCCGACGCGAAAACCGAGGATGCGCAAGAGGAAGCCTGCGCGCTGTACGCTTCTCTTCTCGCCGCAGCCCGCGTTTCCAAGAGTCTTATTTGTGTGGATGTTGAAGTGCCTAGCGAGAACGCAGGAGAGATTGTCAAAGCCATGGCAAAGCAGGTTGTTGCCTACTGTCTGCGCAATATGGAACGAATTCCTGATACCGACGTTGGTGCAGCCATGGCATCGACACTAGCCGAGAACAATCTGGATGCCAACGATGCTAAGCTGCCACCCTATCCCGATGTTCTGGCACATCTCGTCGGGCACGACGTGATGGATCAGGATGAAAGCGAAGATGATGACGTCTCGGCACCCGACGAGGATTATGTCATCGGAGGTACCGGCGTGGTCAGGGCGCTTGCCTGTTGTCTGAAGAATCGTGGTGATGAATCGCGCAGACAGTCTGGCGAGTTCATCCGTGAGATCGAGAACGGATCATCAACTCCAGCAGCGACCCTTTCAACAGGTGGAAAGGCTAAGGATATGTCAAAGCACTTGCTGATGGGTGCTCGCAAGATTCGGCTGCGTCTTCAGCCTGCGCTTATCAAGGCGAGGGCTAATCCTGACGATGATCAAAACCTAAGAAGATTGACTTTCCTTGATGACACTCTCCAGGGTATTATCAAGCGATTTGAAGATGAGTATCCAGATACACGTGAAGTCACCGCGCCGCCTAAGCGACCACGTGCAGGTACCAGAAGTGAGGAATTGCCGGTCACGCTGCCACCGGAGGATTCAGCCATGGCTTTATCCGATAACGAAGATGACAGCGAGATCAAAGCAGGCAAGCCACTTTCGAGATCTAACTCCATGGCCAAGATATTGGTCGAAGAAGAAGGTCGAATTCTTCGCGCTGGCCACCGCTTCCGTATGGGTTTTATCAAACAAGAGCAGATTGACTTGCTCAGCACAATTGATGACATTGGCTCGGATCCTAAGCATGTTCGTATGCTCACCGAGTTGGCCGAGGATATCGGTGGGGAAATTCTGGAACTCGTCAAGGAGAAGGGACCCGTGAGGGCATTTAAGGAAGACCGAGACGTTGCGCTTAAATGCATGGCGGCAAGCGACCCAGATCACTGGGAGCGGTTTGTGGATTCGCAGCAAAAGTCCCGTGCCAACATTAGCATCCCACCAGCAGCAAAGCAAGAACAAGCGGTAGATGAAAGTGCAGTCGCTGATTGAAGTAGTGGTCTGGGGGTGAGAGGCTTGGGCAAGGGGTCTGCACAAGGCTGTCGCTTAGTGGAATATTGAGCGTTGTGGCTGTTTGATGATGGCTTGTGTGTCATCGAGAATAGACGCGATGGATTGGATGGACTTCATACGATCTGCGCATAGAAGCCATGGCGCTCGTTAACGATTGCTGTTTCTTTGTTTGTCCTTTGCTGCTTTGAGCGGGGAGTTGTGAATATGTTCTGTTTCAGCGGAGAGCTGGGTATACTATAAGTCCATGGATGGGATTGGTGGATAGAAGCTATTCTTGGGCAATAAGAAAATAATATCCATACCTGGCCACGGATAGATTCTAATCTTAAAAGTTGGCGCGTTATTGCCTTGATGAATTTCTTGGAGAGATATTCTACTATGTAACCTTGTAATATCAATCTGATGGCTAGCACGGCATAGCCGTAATGAAGATGGGCCTTATGGGGCAAAGCAGAAGCAAGCAAGGTATCTGTAGATTTGTTTCATTGCATGAGCGGGGTTCAGCTGGAATTGAGTAGCTGAGATCTTATCTATAAATTGATACATACCAAGAACGAAAAAAGAAAGACTTAGAGGAGCAAATGTCAGCTGAATTGTCTTGTTGAATTCTCGTGATGCTGTTGGTCCGTGATATGCAGCCCTTAATTAAGACCCGAGAGACCTGCAACGCGCACTAGTCCACTGTGGGGGCTCTGAAACATAGTCTATGCCTTGTTAGGCGACAGGGGTCGCCTTCCACCTCCAACGTCTCATGCTCTTTCGTCTTTACCCTGTCATGTAATCAATCTTGGACTCGTCAACATCAGTGCGCGTTTCTTTCTTTTTTGAACGTTTCAAAGCCTGAACTATCGAGATATCTCATTCGCCGGAGACACTTTTAGAGCCCGCTTTTATTCCCGTCTTGGGTGCACCGTCCATGTTGACACTTCCTTTAAACGGATGAGGGGCAATCAGGATGATGATGATGATTATGATGATGTGCTCTGCTCTCAGCTCTGAGCTCAGGCGGAGAAGATGGGCCGCGATGCTAAGCTCAGAAGGTTTATACTGAGTCTATACTACGCTGCGTCGCAAAAGGTCGTGCAGTCATCGTCATTGGGCTGCACGATCTGCGCCTTAATACAGCAGATATATCCAACCAAGATAGTTGCTGAGTTGGCAATGCGAGGACAGCAAGCAACTACTTTTTTCGAATCCAAGTTTGATCCCCTGATCCAGAGATCTCCATTACCCGTACGCTTCTGGTCTGTGTCGAGGTAGCGAAACGACCCAAAGTGCGCACAGCAGCGAGTGGGTTGATGCTCACCTTGTCTCCTGGTTTTGGTACACGACTTTTGCAACTTGCAATTATAGAAATTGAAGCACGAACCACATCTACGGATTACCCGTTTACATCCGGATGAGTTAATTGGTCTCAGCTTGTCCATTTAATTCATGCAAATGCAATGCTTGTATGGTCTGTGCCAGGGCTCCGGCTCCATCAGAGAGACCCTTGCTACAAGGCTAGGATCCCCCGACTTCTAGTAGTGACCGAGATCCAATGCTGGGCATGTCTCTTCTCTTGTCTCATTTGGGCCCGATACTTCCCATGCCTCTCCCCTCTTCTTCTTTCTTCTTCTCTATCCTGCGGGCTCTTCCATTCTCTTCGTACTGTCTGTTGACTGGCTGTCTTTAACGCTTCGTTTCTTACGCTCTTTTATCATTGCTGTTTAGTCTGTCGTTTCCCTATCATCTTTTGACATTCACTCTCATTCTCTAGGCGAGCCGCGCTCATCCCCGTAGCCCTTTCACCCTTTTTTGAAATACCCATCTTGGATCTCGAATGCTGCAAGTGATCAACGCATGTTATGTCTTTTGACTGTTGACCAACGAGTGCTACGTCTGATATACCTTGGCTCACACCTTCGAATCGACTTCGCCACATTGTGTGACAGCCCTTTGACCAAACCATACCACATATTCCGTCATTGTATAAACCATCAATGAATCCAATGGAGGGGCCACCTTCAACCCGGTCAGATCGGGCATGGGCATGGGAGAAGCCTGCTTCAGTCATGAACTTTGAGAGGTAACCAAACAACTTCAGTCATGTCTGATCATTACAGTCAATTAACATGGGACAGTATCTCGGAGGAACCTGGCTCATCATCGAATACAAGGCCTCCGACTGGCCGAACTCGAGGCTTCACCTCTTCTTCAGGACGACAAACTGTGAGATGGCCTTTTCACAGCTTCAGCAACTCTCGATCTTCCATCCCATACTTTCCTCGCCGCCCATCAAACTCACGATCTATCCCGCAAAGCTCGGGTTCTTTCCCTCGCCGTGCTGCCGGCAGCATAAGTCGCTCCGTCTCCAGCATCCTCGGTAGCGACATCATTCCCGACTATGTAGTCCACTTCATGCGCGGCGAGACGCCCGAGACACTCGCGCAAAGACACCGTCTTCCTAACAGTCCCGAGCCTGGACACTTTCACCAGGGGTCTCAACTCGACTTCATCTACTCCGCTCCCGGCTCGCCAAACGGCTCAAGACCAGGCACTCCCAGGGCCGAACAGGAGAAGATGCTTGCTGAGGAGCGACCACGACTTACCAGATCTCTCATGACCGGATGGAGAGCTGGTGTTGCAGTCAATATGTTTCTCGCCTTCCTTATCCTCGTGGCTTCTGTCACCTGTCTGGCCTTTGCCTCTGTCAAAGGACACATGTCGACCTGGGAGTCATTATTAATGAAGGGCAACTCAGTCACAGTTGAGGGTATCGCCCGAGGAATTATGGCAGGCGTCAATGTATTTGCCATAGTCCTCATTGCGGGAGCCAACTATGTCGCTCAAATTCTCAACAGCCCAACCCGTGCTGAAGTAGACTGCGCCCACTCTACCTTCAAGTGGCTCGATATCGGCATCCCTTCGCTGCGAAATCTTTCGCTCATCTCCTCAACTAGGGCTACGCTTTCAGGCATCATGATGGCGTTTGCTCTCATTTCCCAAGTAATGTAAGAAACAACAGATCTTCCCACCAGATGGAACGTCACTAACTTGCAAAAGATATAACGCCATCATTGTTACAACCGAACAGTCCGGAAAGTCTACATCTTCGCTTAATGTTAACGGACCCCTACTCGCTGCCATTACGCTGATCAACCTCGTACTCGTCCTCACTTACGCTATTGTCGTCGCATTGGCACTTACTCGACAGACTTTCAATCCGCTCGTTACGCTTGGTGACACCCTTGCTTCATTCATCGCAGAACCCGATTTCACCACCCAGGACTCATGTCTCATCACCAAAAAGGAACTCAATCAAGGTCTATGGGGTGTCCGAGAAGGCAAGTACTGGTATGTCAGGTCAGACCGTTGGTTCAACGTCCCCTCATTGAACCGTTGGGGTGTTTGGTTCTTGACGTGGGTTATGCCTGCGGGATTGACACTGGCTGCTCTGGTTCTGGGAATTAAAGGGGACCCTAAGAAAGCCTTTTCTACATTCGGCAAAGCAACAGTGGTCTACGTTCTACCCTTGGGTACCTCCCGGTCTGGCATGGCTATTGTTGCTGCGCTGCCTCAACTCCTTTTGGGTCTACTGTACCTTTCCAGCAACTCTCTGTTGACACTGTTCTACCTGTCTCATGAGTTGACGCAGTTCACGACTGATTTGCTACCCTTTAGGGTGTCATCCGGCCAACCGCTCGGTGCACAGACGACTTCTCTTTACCTCACCCTTCCTCGGCCCTTATCGTGGATCCTCTTCTTCATAGTGACAGCCATGGCATTTCTTCTCAGTCAAGGTATCTTGCTCGTATCAGCGGACAGCAGTGAAGGATCAACAGCAGGTATCGGCTTCAGCCCTTTACCGCTACTCATTTTGCTGGCACTGCTTTTCGTGCTGGGTATCTGGATTGGTGTTCTATCACTCCGGAAGGTGGACCCCCGGGGTGCCGTTGAAGGCGGAGAGCCGGCCGGCAACCCACTCGCTCTGGTGGGGGGAACATGTTCGGCGGTTTTGAGTGCAAGGTGCCATCGAGTACCGAGAGAGGGCGGTGTTGAGACGCTTAATGTTCGGTGGGGTGTGGTACGAGAAGGCGTGGGAATGCACGCAGGTCACGCGACCTTCTCTGGACGGCCTGTTGGGGATATCTTGGTGGGAAGAGCCTACGCTTAAGGCGAGTGGAAGACTCATATGAATTTATATACTCGTGTCGCGTTGTTGCTGCTTGCCATTGCGCATCTTTGGACAGCGATACTTTTGTTATTCAAGGGATGTTGATCGTCTTTTGTGACTTTTTGGTTGATGATACTGATACGGATGATACCTGGCGTCTATATGGGAAAACCTTAGTGAGAAGTTAAAATAGCATTTCTTTACCCTTCGAGACAAATCGGAACAAAATATTTGTACATGTATGTGCCTATGAATCCGAAACCAGAAATTCAATATAGGCGAAGATATTGTCATTATTAATACAGATGCCGCAATCTTAGAGTGTAAGATGAATTATTCGGTGAAGAGCGACGAGCAAGATCAGCATCGACTGACCATCGCGTGTAAGTGGTACCCTCCCACATATGAACTCAAGCCCGTCTGGGATTGGGCGAGGGGTTAGGAACTAACGATCTGCAGCCGGTGATCGTATACAGCCAAAGACGAAAAGAAGGCGGAAGTGGAAGAAGATGTGTGAGAATGGTGTCAGCAACGAACGATTTATTGGGCCCTTTCCCCCACGTTTGGTTCGCATTAACCTTGGAGCAAATTTCAATTATCGACTGCAGTACGTACTCTTGGTAAGCAGCAATAAGCAATAGTACCTAAGCAGAGGAATGAGAGGGAATCTCGACTCCATAGCAATGCAAAACCGCTTTGTTCTCGACCTTGTTGGGCAAGGCCTAGAAGCAGGAGTGGAAGAGCCCAGCCAGGCAGGGGTAATCACAACCCTATAAGCCACAGTTCCAGGTCATACGATTCACTGCCACATCAGCTCAAAGGTCGGGCGTTTCTTACAATTACAAGACTTCTCATTGGCCAGTCGTCCGGTTCCCTTCTACTTCGGGATCTCCTACCCTGCCCTTTCCTTCGGTTCGGAAGCACTTGAGTTGACCTTCAGTGGCAGGTGCGTCCGCAGACACGTAGGTACCTACCCTTTGGTACGAGTCGGGCAAGGCCGACCCACAAAGGATACACGCGGTAAAGGGTGCAAGTCAGGTCCACTCCAGGTACCGACCAAGAGGGAGAAGGCAGGAGGTAGCTAGCCTCCTTTCGAGGTGACCTACTTACCTACCTACTTAAACACAAGCTCTGCTCTTTCTGTCTGCTTTTCCTTTGGCTTTTAACTTTGACTTCAAATCAACAGATTCTATCTTCAATCTTCCGTCTCGCCTAAAATTGATTCCTGTTTATGCAAAACACCCCGCCTACCTATTGTCATCCTCGACCTCCACTTACACAACCACTACATACCCCAAAGTCTTCGCATTCAAGCTTTCGACCGCCAAAATGACTTACACAATGACCGCCCATCTGTGCAAGCAGATCTATGCCTCCTGGCGCCAAACTCGACAGCCCTCTCCAGATATGCCGCTGCCAAACCAGACACCTTCGGCTTTCATGCGCCCAGTCTCACGATCACCTTCACCTCCCGCTGAGCGACGCCCCTCCAACGCTTCAGAATCAGACTGGACCCCCCGTGGTCGTCACTAGGAGGAGCTTGAAGACTACCATTTCCCTTTGTCATTTACGATTTATTGCGTTTGGGACACGGACAGCATCTGGCGCACATGACTTTTAACACGACGTAACTTCGAGCCTTTGCTTGGTTACCTCTTCAATACCACGAACAACCTACGAGTTTCTCCCCGAGACCTCGACATCTCTCTTCCTCTGGCACTCGGCGAAAAAAGAATATAGGAGCCTGCAAGATCCCGACTACAAGCCAACCAGAGAACCCTTCCTCAGGCGAGGTGCATCAAAAACAGCCCAGAAAGGGTGGGGCTGGTACACAACCTTGGGACCACAAGGTGTCAGTCACGGCATCTCGTGCCATAATGGCACCATGTAGGCACCCACTGTATAAGTCCTGTACTCACGCCCAGAGAGGGAGAGAATTTAACCATGTTGGCTTTTGCTATGTATATGACGTTATTGGATTTCAGGCACAAAGTGCAATGATCGCCCGCTTACACATGGGAGAGGCCTCACTTACGTACAGATGGAATTTTCCTTTCTTTAAGCCGATTAATTGTTCAGCGGTTGAAACAAACAACCCAATTCCCCATAGATACCCAAAATGAAACTTAATCTCCTGAACAAGTCAATCTCTAGATCCCCAATCTCATCTTTCAACCCCTGACAAATCATGACTCAAAACCGACAAGTGGCATGACCATCTGCTCACAATGCCCCCCTGCAACCGGATTGCGCCGCTAGTTTCAGGGTGTTTGTGGCTGGTGAAAATGGCATTAAACATCACGTGCTGTACAACATGAAGATCTGGGGACTCCATGATTCGGCTGAAGAATAGATATTGGTCCAGGTAATCTGTGTTCAAGCTATCATGGAACCATAGCGTTAGGGCTGTATATTGGCGAGCCAAAATTAAGCGTGTTATTACCCCAGATTCTTCTTAAGCTTTCCCCAGATTTCAGCATCCTCTTCCAATTCCAGGCGTAAAATAGAAAATACTTCTCCTCGGGTCGGTATGTGTCGGCTGAGAAATCAGCTTACTCTTTCCGAACCGAAGTATCAAGTTTTCAGCTACGTTAACCCACTGCCTTGTTTTACCTTTTTCTATTGATAGCTTCATATTGCCGTATGTTGGTTGTATGTATCTTTCATTGGCGATAGTGCAATCTCTGGGGAGGGGCAAAATCATGATGGTGTTTATCCAGTCATTGTGGTTGACAATTTTTATATTTGTCGTTTCATTTCTCATCAATCAAGTTACATCCTATGCCACTACACAAGGTCTTGTTTTTGTTCTTTGTTCAAAGACAGACGATTCGTGTGCTTTCCTTTCTTGTAAAACCCCATCATAACCAATTCGGTGGCCATGTTTACGCATTCCCCAGCTTTGCCCATCTTCTACATGCTCTCCGTAATGTTGAATGTACGCTCCGTCCTCTTCGTCTCCACCGGCGGCTCTTTTGTTTGTATCGAATCTGTATATCACGTCGACATCTTCTCTACATCGCCGACGCAGCCATCGTGTCGATGGTGGGCTTGGCAACTGATGACATTCGTGACCGCTGCTCTTCCTCCCCACTGCCATCTGGTGATTCCTCGAAAGCCGCGTTACCTTGGATTTGTCGCTTAGCGGCTCTCTTGTCTGCCTCTGTGATGTTCTCTGCGTCCTGGCGCATGTCGGGAGTCCACTGAGGCTCACTAGGTGTGTGACCAACTGACATGCCCACGCGTACCTATTCAACGAGTTAGCAACTGACGGGCCCAACTCGTATTGTTTACTTACCAGGGTTTCGAGCGCGTCCTTGCTGTTGTCTTCAAGGTCGGCATCAAACACCATTCTCCCAGGCTCAAAGAGCAATAAGATTGTGCTACCACCAAACTTGAAGTATCCAAGCTCTTCTGCTCGGTGAACCTGTTCACCCTCGTTACGAGTGATGACAGTGCTGCCCACCATCATGGCACCTACACAGATCACCATGACACGGCCATGTTGCTCGCTGTCGATGGGCACAACAACTCTCACATTCTCTCCGTACACATCCAGCGCAGAACGAATAGCCATGGGGTTGACTGTGTAGTATTCGCCTTGAATTGTCTTGGGCTTACCCATGATACCGTCTACCGGGATATGGAAGCGATGATAATCCTGAGGGGCGAGTCGGAAAATACCAAGTGCGCCACCCTCGAACCGTGGCACATCCTCCGGGTAGGCATCACCCAGAAGCCTCTTCATGTTGAACTCGCGACCCTTCACCCAAACGTTGGTTGCGACCGAGAGGGAGTTGAAAACGACGCTACGGCAATCGGCTGGTGACACAATAATGTGAGGGTTGTCTGGCGCCGAGCAAGGGCGAGCTCCGGGCTTAAGCGCACGGTAGAAAAACTCGTTAAAGTTCTTGAACTCGTCCAGGGATAACAGAACCTCTGACATGTCGAGGCCATGGAAAGCAATAAATTTCTCAATCTCGTCCTTGGATGCAGGGTCGTCGAACTTCTTGCCCTGCTTGATACTCATCTTTTTGAGTAATTTTCGGACTGTCATCATGTCAGTACTCAGTGCCACTCTCTCAAAATCGTAGTCTATACTTACTTCGCTTATTTTCCATGTCCCGAGACTTGAGGCCTTTGTACAACAAACGAATACCCAGCCTGACATAGACACTCATCTTCTCCTCGTTAATCTGACCTGTGCGACGGTCCTGAACAAGGATGTTGGCCGAGTTGGCACCCAGCTTATATCCGCCGTACGAGATTTTTGTGATGACCTTGGAGTACCACTTGCGCTGTGCCTGGCTAGCTGTAACAAAGCCACCCACAAGAACGCTATTGACCTGTCTCCAGTCCTGACTTGCGCATGTTGCGATGTGGGTGATAATATCGGCATCCTTGCGCTTGTTGAGTCGCGGCTGGTGGCAGATGGGGCACTCCCTGATCTCTACCACGTGTTCCTCGCCACGATCATCGCTGCTGTCTGATTTGTCAAGGGGGTCGCCCTCCTCATCTCCTGGTGTCTTCAACGCAGGGACATTGGATGCTGGTGTCTGGGTCCCTGATGGTGTATCGAGATCCAAAACGCTAGGATTCTCTGAACCTCCGTTGTGATTGCCAGTGCCAGGCATGTGGAGGAGGTTCTTCATACCAGGCACTAGAGTCTTTAGTTTGTCAGTTGCAGTGCCTGATGACCGTCTTCGCCCCTCCAGTTGGTCTTCCAGGCAAATGACAACTTCGTCCATCGTGAGTTCCCAGTTCTCATCATTGTCAGCATCTCGGTGGGGAAATCGTTGGAAGAAGCCGTCAATGGTGTTCTCTGTGAGCGTAGAGCCCAGAGATTCAAGCATCGTGGTGAGCTCGATTCTGCTGATTTGGCCGCTTTCATCAGCATCATATTGTCGAAGCATAGCCCGCCAGAATTGTTGTCGGAGAGCACCGTATGGCATATATTTGGCACGGAGGTACAGGATAGGGTTGTACTTCTTCTCCCACTTTTCAGTGTTTTTCATCTTTAGTGGTACGGTGTAGCTATAAAAGTCGACGTCGCCACTGTCCTGGTTGGTCGAGTCTGGGTCAGCACCCGTATTAGCCATGGCATCCGCCGGGGCGAGCATGCCAGTGTTGGGTACTGATGTGGGAGCTGGTGCAGGAGATGTCGTAGTGGTGCTCCCGCTTGATGGCTGCTTGCTCAAGGGTGGGCGGATCATCTTGCTAATACTCGATGAAGAGTTGGAGCGGGACATTGCAAGCTTTTTGAATCGCGATCGCGAAGGAAGCGCCTCGGCTTGTGCAGGTACTCGGACATCATACAGACCAGTTTCCGGGTTCGCCTTGGGAGCTCTCTCGAGCAGCTCATGGAGTGGAAGATCGCAAGAAGCAATGAAGTCATTGCCAGAGTATTTGTCATGGTCAATGACGGTGAAAGCAAAAGAGTATTTTTGCTCGTGGCTTTGGATCTGGAACAGCATCTTTTCGTTGAAGACAGGGTTAAGATTATGGCGAACCCGCCGAGTGCGGTATGTCTTCTTGCCAAGAGATGCCACGACAAACGGATCCATGTCGAAGCTGGTGCGTGTAAGGTTGGATTCGGGAGGTAGGTCTGTAATCTTGACAACTTCGAGGTAGATGATGCCAACCACGTCCGAACCCCCGCTGGCAAAAGCGTAAGGGTTGTTGCGTCTCTTCTTCTTCAATCCCCGAATTCGAAGTCGCCGCTTGCGCTTGGTAGCATCCTGCTCATCGCCCTCGTCTTCGTCCTCGTCACTTTCAGAGGAATCACTCAAGTCGGAATCGTCTGAGTCGCTGGGGCTGTCCTGGGGGCTCGAGTTGGATCGAGAGACGGCAGTCGGGGCCAGGTTGGGTGTCATCGAGGGCGTGACATTACGAGAGGAGATACCAGGGGCGCCCAGAAGGGCGTGAAATTTCTCAAGGATTTGTTGAGGCGTCGCTGATGGGTTTGTGGAGTCGAAGAGCGAAAATTGTAGCTGGACCTCACCGGAGACAACGCTTGTCTTCTTGCCAGGACGCTTGCTCCTGAGCCGGTACCAGTTCGGTTCTTGTACAACCTTTTCATTGCTGAAGATCTCCTCGAGGGCGAGGTCGAATTCGCCCATGTAATCTTTTCCAAAGCGGTCCTTGTCCCAACAGATGACATCAAGGACTAGGTTTTGGACAGAGGTAAGAGGGATTTCTTCGGTAACGTTCCATTCTGGGTTGAGTGTCTTTGGGACGTCGTTGGTTACGATTCGAGAGTCGCCGATGGAAAGAACGAGGTACTGGAGGAGTGGCAGTCAGCATTATGGCAGATTTGGGTTGAGGGCGGGAAGCTTACAGGATCGGATGTACCGCTGCGATCTTTGGCCGCAAGATCTTTACCCTGATTGAACGTTAGAAAAGTGATGACGGATCGGGGATGCCCGGTAATGTGAGGTGCCGTGCTGCGACCTCTAGCTGTAGTCGGCCACGAAGAAGCGGTGATGTGTCTAGGGAACGGGCGCGCAGTCTAGGTACTGTACCTTTATGATAGAGACCCTCAAAGCCAGACCGTTTCCAGCGTCCCTCGAGGGGCTCGTGCTATCATGCTTTGATCTCATGGGAGGACTGTTGCTGCGGTTGTTTTTGGTTCTACCGTTGCTGTTGCCGTTGTTGGCGGAGACAGTTGTAGATGAAGAGGAGGATGACCGAGAGGCCGATTTGAGTCGGTTTGGGATGATGCGCACCATGACGAAGGTTGGGCCTTGGCTTGGCCGGACTGGGTCCTGTCGCACTGCACCACACTGCACAGCAGTTGAAAGTGATGGATGGGAGGATAGATCGATCGACAGCGGGGTTGCTATGCTGAAGCGACCCCTGGCTGTGATGTGTTGGGTGTCTCAGGAGCAGGTGCAGGCGCAGGCTCAGGCTCAGCTCAGGCTAAGTCCTAGGTGATGACGCCTACCAAGTGCCCTGTAACCTGTTACAGAAATGTCCGGTGTAGAATCCCAGGGGAATGCAATGGTACCTTCAAGGTTTCCGCTTGGGGGTGTGCAAGCGAAAGCCCAACTTGAAGCAGGATTGGCGGGGATGCTCGGAAGGGTGGGGAAGCTGGCCCCAGATCAATAAAGTGACGTAGCAATAGGGAAAAAACAAGCCAGGTACGGATTGTGTATGTATGCGCAGCCTTTTCTTTTCTTTTTTACCTTGTTGTTCACAAGAGTTGATCTCAGTCGTCAAAACGATACCAGAAAATTAGGGAGTTAGTGCTTATTCTTGTCGTGTTATCCGTTTCGAAAATGAGAAATTCGTTCGTTTCGATGGGTTCAGCTCGGCTTGAAGATGGTAGAAAGCATGAATGAAACTTTGTCTTCAGCCCCTTTTTCTTTTTTGGATTGGAATTGAAAAAGTTGCTGTGTGTGCAGTATCGTGTCGTGTCGTGTCGTGCTGTGGCTTAGATCCTCCCCTTTGTTTTGGTAGACGATGTATCCTTCTTCTTCTTATTCCTCTCTTTCTTCACTGATTGCACCGCTCGTATTTGCGGGCACACTCCCTAAGTCCTTGACGACGGGCCAAGCCACGGCCAAGCCCCGTAATTGATGTCAGCGCCGTGTGAGCCGCGAGTGGGACGAGAAACGCGTTGAGAGTCGGTCGGTGGAGTCTTCCAAAGTATATTGGTCGTTAAGTGAGGAAGTGAATTGAAGGGATGAAAATGCGATCAAGGAGTAGTTGAAACAATTTTTGAAAAAAGAGAGAGGGAAAGAAGAAGGGAAGATAGAAAGAAGGAAGGAAAGAAACGAGGTTCAAATTTAAGTCTCAGCTCGGTTGTATAATAGACGAGACGAAACGAGACGTTGAATTAAACAAGACGGGTTGGAGACTTCAGGAGTGACCGTGATACTAAATAGAGTAACAACCCACGAAGCAAACAAAACTAACAAATAGGTTTTAATCTCGTCTCGGATCCAGGAGAATGGAAAACAAGAAAAGTACAAAAAGACAAGGAGATGGCCCTTGTTTTAATACCGTAGCTTAGTACCTTGGGGCATGACAGGAGAAACAATAATAAGCTCAAATCCTAACTGATAATGTTCCTTTTCTTTTTTCCCCCCTCGTTTGGTTCTGTCTGGGGACCATGATAAGCCTGGACTCCAGACTAGAAGCCATGAATAGGTTGTTGGGGCGCCTTTTCCCGTGCCGAAACGGCCGTGAGTGCGACTGGGGACATGCTCGGGAACACGTACTCTTGATCCCACTGGATAATCTTAGTATTTTTATTACTCCCTAACATTAAATTTAGTACTTATGTACTGTACTGCTACGTACTCCAGAGAAGGGTACGGACGTACGCAGTTGAGCTAATAAAAAAGTACCCTCATCTTCTTCGAATCAAGACAGGAAAACAAGCGAAGATAAAATACCTCCCATCGTCTTTAGCCTGGCTCAAGGTTAGTATTAGTTTAGCCTCCACTGGACGTTACTGTAGTAGCTAGTACCTTGCCTCGCCCTGGGACTACATATCCCTCGTGTTGAATTCCACTCGCGCGCGACCTGCATCATATCCCCTCACTTCCATTGGATCTTGTCCCAGAACAGGCAACTCCTTCTTGACACTTAACTCTTGGCCTCTAGTCTTGTTAGTGCCGATTCTCCGGGAACCTGCCACATCCGAACATCTTTGATCTTGGCCTTGGGGCTCTCTATCTTGATTAATGGGATACGCAAATCGCCCATCTAATCATGATAATATGTGTCGTACTATCCGTACAGCCTTCAGCAAAACCCTTGGCTCATACATACAACTTACTAGCAACCCTAAGCAAACCCTACAACCAGGAATATCATCACCGCCGCTCAGACACGGCCCTTTCTCTATCCCCCGTCACCGCTTCTTCTTTTGCTTGTACTTTGTTTGCCTCTTCCATTTGCATGTGATCAAGACCATGTTGACGATCATCCCAACCTCTTCTACTTCCTGTCGAGCAATCTTTCCAAAATTTGGCATACTCTTCAAGCCGTGAGGTATGGTAAAGACTCTTCACGATCTTCCCATTCCCATATAAACGCCTATGCCAATTCCATGAGTCAATTCAATATCTCAGCTGGTATTTTTACCGTCATTGGAATGGGCCTAAAGCTTGTATTCGTCCTGCTTTCCATCTCGAACACGCCCTGGACCCTTGTCTCGTCTTTCAAGTTGAATCTTTCAGGGCTGAGACAGCGCCACAAATGACTTAATCCGTCTTCCATTCCTTCTAGCCCCCAACTCAAGCTCTCATGTCTCGCTTCATTCGTCAACTACACGCTGAGACAAATAACCTCAACAGTTTCGTAATGCTCAAGAGCTTATCAGAATATTCAGGATTTTGTGAAACATACATGATGAAAAGGACAATGCATTCGCTTCTCCAACGCTACGCTATGATTTTCAACCGAGGTACTCCATATGATATGCTGCAATCGCTCCAGTAAACGCCTAAACTCAACAACGATGACATATAGGTGTGTGTGCCTTGTTCCATCATCATACCCTTTGACAGCCAAACTCCCATCCCTATGCGACCCAAATATCGCGTCAATCGCCGTATTTCAGAGGAACCGACCTAAGACCATGCGCCTCTGTAAATGCTGAGCTCTTCACATGGTCGCCCAAGAAACTTCATCATGTCCCTCCCTCCAGCTGCTTTAAAACATTCACAGCATCTGCGAAAAGTATATTTCCTCCTCCTAAACAGTCATTTTCCAATGCCTCCCTCGCAAGAATGACAACACCTTGCGCTCTCTTCCGCTGGCTCTGAGCTTGCAACTCAGATGGCTCTAAGTCTACAACCGCCAAGAGCCATTGTGTTGCTTCTTCTGCCGATGCTGCGATACTGGGCCTATTCTGTCCTTCTGCAAGGCCAAAAGCCCAACAGATCAGAGAGCAAACATACACACCCCAGTAGTCTGAAATATCTACCGAGGACATTGTTTGCTTCTGTCTCTTTTCCAATCTACTGCCTTTCGTTTTTTTCGACGGAGGTTGGAGGTCAAGAAAAGACTTGAGGGCGCGTGCAGCAAACACGGTGGCTATTGCAGCTGTGCCGGAGTTGCACCATGCACTAAATAGCTTCTGGTGTTCTGCAAAGATGTTGAAATCCGCCACCTTCTTGTTGAACACCCAACTCTTCCCAGATACAGACAAAAGACAGTATAACGGCGTGTGGTGTAGAGCCATATAAGTACTAGCAATAGCCGAGTCATGGAATACTCTTGGAATGAGCATTGTATGCAACTTGAAGTCTGCTACATCTTCTACGAGACCAATATGTGCCAAAGTACGGCGCTGTTGGAGTAACAAAGAACATGTAGCAAGTAGAATCGCGGCGTCAAAAGCTGGGGCAGAGGCTATATCAGAGGCAGACAGTGTCTCCAGGTTCGTATCTGAGATAGTTTTCGGGTCTTTTCTTGTCCTCAGCCTTGCCCATGATTGAGGATTTTGTGCTTCCCAAGGTTTTGTCGTCGTAGCCGTAAGCGAAATAGGAAGGGTTTTTGGAGAAGAGTAATCCAGGCCAATGGCACAAACGTGTTGCCGTTCGTGATACCGTGAGCTATGCACATCTAGCAGAAAGCAGGCAGCCAGCAGTCGTCTTTGGCTTTCTTTAGCTATCCAGGCCTTCCAAGCTAGATGCCCGCCTCGGGTGGAAGATCGTGTAGTTGTGTGTTGGTTATTGACAACCTATTGGAAGTTGAGCAGGCGTTCGCATATGAGTTTCAAAGAAAAATATAAAACGTGAAGAAGAAAGATTTATAGTTCATAAAGAATAAAAAAAGAAAACTAAACGAAAGAAAAAAATGTGTGTGATATCATAGCGTAATATAGAAAGAAAAAAGTTGGAGGAAATCACACAAAACTAACCCTATGGTAAAGTGAAGCGAAGCGAGGAGAGGACTGATGTGAGTGTGGTTTTCTGCCACGGAAACGGGCATAGTACTCGCAAAGCGCAACCGTTTGCTGGACAGGCAATGACCACTTTTCCCCTTGTGTAAACTAAGTGTATCAGCACCGTAAATTCCTCCTTGGCGAGTTCTTATCCTCTCAACTCACCACTTTGGACTTTTGCCAGGCGTATGCATGAAGCTGGGCTCCCTTCATGCGATCGTCTGCTTCGGGAATGAATTGCGTGGCCAGTGCAGCCATAGCACACTGCAGCGCCTCCAATTCCTCGGCGTCTTCATCAGATACATCTCCAAATGTTTGCTCGTGGATGATGGGATTCATGGGATGCACCTTCTCCCAGTAAACCTCCAAGTATCTCGGTATTGCTTCGCTTGTCGCTGTGGGAAGAGATGGCTTGAGGTCGTCGTTGCTCAACAAGCTACTCCCGTCTGGAGGCATAGAGCTGCATCCTGCCAAACCGAGAACTCCGTCTGATGTTGGTAGCGATGGGACAGCTACCAAAGTCTCAGATTGAGCAACAGCCATCAAAGGGGACATGCTACGAACCGTACAAGTTGGTATGTGGTTGATAGTAGTATAGGCAGTGTCTTCGGTATACCCAGATAAAGGGAGGTCCATATTGAAAACGGCGGGATATGCTTGTGGCGGAGTGCTGTCATAAGCATATGTACCAGGGTAAGTGCCATCATCCATGCTGGTGGCCGACATGTCGCTCGTGGCGGTTGTGTAAGTTGGTGGTGTCATCCAAGGCCCATTTGCTACTAGTACGGGAAACTGGGGCTGTCCAGTAGTTTGTGAGGGAGTCGAAAATTGACTTGTCGAAGCAGAGGAAGACAGAGCTGGGTTTTCTGGCCAGCGTAGTTCTGGTGTCACGTCCACAGGAATAGAAGTCATTGCAGATATCCCCGACATGTTCCCTGGCGATGGATACATCAAAGACAAGCTAGTGTTCGCTGCCGTCGGCAGTGGATAGTTGCACGATACGGTGGGGTAGTCATCCGTGGTACTGGGCCTCGTATTGCAGTTCTGGCTTGATCCGGATGTATGGCGAGTCGTCCATTGTCCAGACATGGTTGGATCATTGTTGGAATGGACTGATGTTTGGGGGTCGCTAAAATCAGGCGTCCTGAGTACCGGCGTTCGAGTTTGTTTAGGTGCCCTGGGACTACTTCGAACAGTAGTGTGTTTATCAGATGTAGCATCCTGGTCGTCCTGGTCACTATAGCTTGTTAGTACTGTGACTGTATCATATTCGCAGTCTCAACATACTGTTTCTGCACATGGCGATCGAGAAGGTCCTTCCGGTAGAATGGCTTATTGCAGTTTGGAACTGGGCATCGTAATTCGGCAGGTGAGTGACTAAGTTGATGGCGTCTATCATACCACCGTTAGAATCATTTCCCTGGTCTTTGGAGAAGAACAAACCTCAAATGCTCTGCTCTAGAGAAGGTCTGGAAATGTTAGAGAAGGACGTTCGATATAAGAACAAGACAACATACCTTGGAGCACTGATTGCATCTGTGAACTGGCACACCTTTCTTTGCCTTGCTAATCTTCCCAGTAATAGGAGTCAACTTAACATGCGGCTCAACGGTTGTTGCCCCAGCTGTGAAGGGTCTCATGGGAGTGTTCGATGACGGGCCAGGTTGACTCGAGCCATACGATGACCCATAAGATTCGAAACTTGTGTTGCTACGGCGTCGGCTGTTCATGTTGGCTTCAGGCTTGGGTGAGGATGAAAGACCACCGACAAAGGATGGCTTTGATGATCCAGGAGGGTCAGGTCTGTGGTTATGTAAAGACGGGGGTATTTGGTGGTTTAATGATGGAACATAGTTTGGAGTAGAGGATGACCTTGAAGTCAAGTCAATGGAACGGCTTCCAGGACGTGGCTCGACGTTCTCATCGTCGGTATTCATGATATTCTTGAGACTAGCCATGACCCGTAGTTGATAACAGAAGCACGAATCAAAAGAGGCAGTGAGCCCGGAGAATTGTAGATGGTCAAGCCAAACTTAGTAAGACACAGCCCCCGTGGATGCAGATGAGCCAGTCCCGGCAGATAGAACGCTTAGGCTCATGTAACAAAGGTGGGCGATGAGGGTATAGAACAGCAAGTGGGAGTGATAGTGGGGGAGTTGGTATAGAATCCAAACAAGATCACTGACGGGAGGAGTAGGACGGACGGCTAAGGCTGGGGACTAAGCGTAGGGCCGCATGCAATGATGCTAGCCTTGAGATGAACAGGGGTGCGAGTGAGAAGATGGGGGCTCAGTGTAAGTGAGATATTTACCCAGGGTACGAAGATAGGATCAAGAGAGGCACTGCGGGTTGGGATTCAACAGGGTAGATCAAGAGAAAGCTCGAAGATGGGGTTGGAGTTGGAAGGGAAAGTCGACATGACTGACCCAAAGTTGAAGACAACCCTGCAAGCTGAGCATGGGGCGCAGGACCTTGATGCATGGACAAGATTAGATGTTCTGAAAGAGGTGGAAACCGGGCAAACATAAGGTGCGCCTGATGCAAGGCACTGGTCTTACTGTTGAATACTGGAGGATAGAGACGCGCATGGTATGTCCTCGACCCCGAAGGACCTTGGCATGACAATCCGCTTCATCCATTGTTGTTCCGTTTGTCCTGTCCATGTGCCACCCTCTCACATCGACCCTTGTCGGTCTGCTTGCCGCTCCCTGTCCAAGTGCAACAAGTGGCGGGACGGTGCCGCAAGCGCCATCTAAGCCTTCAAGGAACGGTACCTGATCAAGCGACTAGCGCCCAGATGTGGTACCGTGCTATCATTCCCGACCGATCCGATGGCTTGTTGATAGCTTGCGCCTAGGCATACGGTTCAAAATCTGCCTATCCATTTATTGGAATATCGGATATAGACAATAGCAGTGGCGATCGGTAAGAACTGCGGTTCTGACGGAAAATTTGCTATCCGCTATTGCGGTAAGCAAGGAACAGCAGTTTGGAGGTGTCACTATCAAAACATCTTCAGCTTGAAACTACATATAGAAGGTGCTCCGATGCCAGGGCCAGGATTGAATATCTGCCCGTGTATCTGGGCACTGAGACAGTGTGGGCACGAGCGTAGGCGGGCGGGTATGGCGTCAAGGCGTCTAGGCGTTGGTGGCTGCTTTAGAACGACCATCGTAATGTATGTAGAGTCAGTCGAGATGGGTGTCTGGCAGGGATTGACAATGATGCATAGGAAAAAAAAAGATCCAATACAAGAGAGGCTGTGCCATGTTCTGAGTCTACCTACGTACCTACCTGTCTAAGGTAAATGCTGGTCCATGAGTGCAGGAAACGGCGGCCGACGGTTGCACCTACCTGCCTGCATCGCTGACAGGTACGGACTACAGAGTACAGACGATCTAATTAATGCTCACCTCACCAACTTGGTAAGCAGTCCCAAGTGACCTGGTGCCGCAGAGTACTTGCAGCAGCTTCACCAGCAAAATATAGAGAATAATTGCAAATCATTGTATTGTTTCTGAATGTTGGCAGTGTTGTGCCCGATCTTACAAGTGCTTATCCAATGGGCTACGGGTAATTAAAGTCGATCCACGGATCCCACTCAGCAGCCTCGTAGGGCCAGCGCGCGCCGTCGGAGCTCCATTTATTTAGCAAGGGTTTCTGTCTGAGCTTCCAAACCGGATAACCAAGCTTTGTAGAAGTCCCTCGACTAATTAGCCAAGTGTTGTAACTGATCTCATCTTCGCTGTCTCATGAATCATATTGAAACCTTCACTCTAAAGTGCCTTGGTAGCGTCAATTTGGAACCTTGTTTGGTCTGTACAAGGGTGACGTTAGCCCAGCCTTGTCGGGCGCTAGGGCGACCAAGCAAAAGTTCAGTCACAGACACACTAAAACCAAGCCACTTGAGGGCTTATTGGCCCGTATCTGATGATGACCTTTTGACCTATTTTTACATTACTGCGCCTGTAGACCCTGGACGAACTTTTCTGCGTGCTGTGATGCGTCTAGGGGGGAGGGGGGATGAATCGTCATGGTTTTGCTTGTTTGATGATCGACAGATTAATCAATCGGAGACGAGGCATTATTCAATCGACGTGTCAGCCAGATCATCCCAATAACGCCTTACGGTTTCATCACCCAAACTACTACGGAGTATCAAAAAATGGATCATCAGTCTCAGTAGCTACCTACCTTACTTTACTTTGCAGTAGGTCCCGAGAAAAGAGGATGCGGGGCGGGTCATTCTGACTTTCCACGCCGCTTCTCCCCGCCTTTTTGGCTGGATATGGAAATACGGAAATTGCATACCTAGGTCCCATACACACGACATGACTCCAGTTGCAGACACAAGGCTGTCCTCATCCCAAGTTAGGCTCATTCATTGATATGTGTTGTCTCTCGAATTTGGTCTAGTGATGGCTTCTTTTTTCGGATCTCTAGGCCAAGAGGACATGCAACTTGGCCCGCCTCGGGAATATTCCCCGATTCAAGCCCTCCACGAGGTCTGGAGAAGCACTGCAACCACGTGTGCATGGACAAGCAAAAAGCCTCCAGCGCTTGAATCCCGACTATTTTTGTAGTTGGAGGTCCTTTCAACCAATCCCATAGCAGGAAGAAGCGGCTTTCCTCAATGTAGATCTTGTTCCAAACCACATCAGGCTCATCTTGATCCTTCCGCCAAGCTCTCGCTAATATGCCGTTCCAGCACATGAACTCATCCTGTCGCAACCCAGACGTGGGTATACTTGCAGCTAACTTTTCAGCACCGATGCACCTCGGGTCTGATTCGCATGTGTTCATCTCGGAACGGCACAGATCTACACGCGGAGACATGCCTACAACTTAAATGCCACCACTAAGCATGTTTTCCATCTCTTTCATACACCGCAACTTGGAATAGTTCACAAATGATCTCTTTTAACTTCTGACCGAGCTCTCCCTCCCACTGATATGTACGTAAGACGGCTGCTCTATTTAGGCATTTCCCCGTTCCATTCATATCCCAGAGCTTACCCTATCTAGGCCTGCGCTTCTAGTTTCGGCTCACAAGCGCGACAGCCCTGATCGTGGTTTTTGGAAACAAAATGCCGGCTCGAATTTATCTATAGAAATTCGCAGTGTTGTATTGCATTCTGTCATGTCGTAAATCCCAGTTCTGATGTTGACAGACGAAAGCCGTTGGTACCTGGCGCTGACTGTACTGTCAACACCTTCAACACGCCCCTTACATAGGTCAACTTGTTATCACTGCAACACTTGAGGTGTATTGAAACGTTGCTTCCACCATCAACACCATCTTAATCATCATATACTACAACCCAAATAAGATATAGCCGCCTAGACGCCTAAGCGCACCCGTTCCTCGATGATATCAGCAGGCACCCGCGCCATGCGAAACCTTGAATACCCTAGAGTTATCAGACGTATCACAACCCTTCAGCCTCGTTGAGGGGCCGTAGAGTTTAGCATGGTTAGAGGCACTCCTTACGATAACGATGATCAGGTAAGCAATGTTACTAGGCACAGAATACATTTCCTAGTCGAATGGTCTGTACCTGCAGAACTCTTACAGACGAGATCTGGCCTCAAAGCGCCAAGGGAATATCACAACAGGCAGACATGGAAAGTAAAAATAGAACTGATGAACCAGAATCCTCAGATCATGCAGAACTGGACGGGAGGAATCTGGTCTCAACAGCGTGATGGGCTACAATCTAGCCGTCTGAGCATTCGATGCATAAGATGTAGAAAAAAGCCGGAACGCCGTGTATGCCAGCCCTGCATTAACGCGCATAGCCGAATACTGATTAGAATAATAATCCAAAGTCCGTTACACAAACATCTGCTGTCCCTTTCGTGGTGGCCCTGCCTCCTTTACCATCTGGACATATTTTATTCAATCTTCCTGCACCAGTAAGACCACATTATTCCACCTATAGCTTGGAGGTAGAAGAAGAGGCCGCGGCCGCGGCTGCGGTGGGTGTGTTTGATGAGTCCTTTGGTGATTTAGCGTGGGTGTCGCTCTCTTCAGACTCGTCGTCGCTGACAGGTCGGCTGCTGTCGGTCATATTTCCTCGGCCCTTGGTCATCTAAACGATCGTTAGTCGTGTCAAAAACTCGACAGCTGGCTATTACTCACCCATCCTCGAACACCACCAACAAGGCCGAGGGCGTATCCAGTGATGAACTCTTTGGGTGTGCCAGAAGTACCTGGTGTTGTGGGTGAACGCAGACCATCAGCATTGCCGGAGCTGTTAAATCGGGCGGGACTCTGAGGGCGGCTCACAGGCCAAAAGCCCTTGAGCTCGCGACCAAGTTCCTGGCCAGTAGTGGTCCAATTGTTTGTAATGTTCTCTCGCAGGTCCTGGACATGGCGCTTAAGGTCGAGTTCGTTCTTCTTCAGCCAGCTCACATTGAGCTCCTGGCGGGACGAACCGCGCTTAAATTGTCGGGCAATGTACTTCTCGTAGTCACGGACGATTCTGCAGCTTGTTAGGACATCTAATTAGGTGGGAAACTGCCGACTCACCTTGTAATAAGACCAGTTGTGCTGACACCTTCTGTGCGCTGAGTGACAAGGAACTTGCCAGCAACCTTGATGGGCTGGTAAATATCGTCACCTTCATCAGCACCGTAGGGAAGATCATCGTGGGCAACATAGTCGAGCTTGTTCTTGTCGAGGAACTCGGGAGTGACGATCCAGGGGCAGTCCTCAATAACCTCATCGACCCATTTGCAGTGACGGAGAGTCTCGGCACGCTCAGCGGCAGACATGACTGTCAAACCCTTGCGCATATGTGTTTCGTGATCGCCGGTGACGCCGACAACCAACGTTGTGTCGGGGAAAGCCTTCTTGGCCTGCTCGAGCTGTCGCATGTGACTGTGGAGTTGTTAATACACGATTATTGCTGTATGACACTAGAGAGAACGTACCCAAGATGGAAAAGGTCAAAAACACCATCAGCATAAACGCGAACAGGTCGACCAACAGGAGGGGGGTTGGTCTTGTAGCCACCAGCAGGATCCTGAAGCTTGCCGATAGGAGGAGGGGGCATGGCCTCGATCCTGCGCTGTTCTTCCTCATCCTCGACCTCTCTCAAGGAGGGCTTGCGACCTTTGCGGCCAACTCGCTCAGCAATGTCGATGCTGGCCTCCGTAGTGTCGCTGGGCTCGCCAGGATCGAGGGACTGGTCAGCGCCCATACCGAGGACACGGTCCGAGCTAGAGCGCTGCCTCTTAGGGATTGGGCCTCCGACGGAGCCACGGTTGTGAAGTCGTCCCGACTCAGCAGCGGTGGTGTCGCCCTCCTCGCCCGAAGCATCGCGGGACGATGTCTGGATGCCATTGTCGCCAAGGTCCGTGTTGGACTCGACGCGAAGGGAGTTTCTCTTGCGCTTCCCGCCTTGGGATGAATTGGACGGCGACGACATGGCTGACGAATAAGACGGAGACGGAGTGTTTGATAGGTGTAGCTGACGCGGCTTCAGGGTCGGGTTGTGGGAGGAAAAGACGAAGGCTTGGTATGACTATGCCTGGACTGGATCGTGTCCTTAATTATGGATGTGCGTGCTGAGAAGGAAGACGGGGAAGTCGAGTCCTCGGTCGAGAGTTACGTTGCCTACTACCTTTAACCTGGAGAAACGGTTACGGATACCGAAGCAGTTCCACGTTGACGCGAAAAAAACCGGGTCTTGAGCTGGGCCTCGACCTCTCAACAGAGCTGATTGGGTTTGGGAGGTGCTAATCCTTGAAAAAATCTGGGGTCCAAACTTGGCTCGCCTTACAGCTGCGTTTTAGACGTGAGACTTTGAGGATACCGTCATCGGGGGCGATATATGATGATTGAATAGGTGCAGAAACAAGGAATGGGACAAAAAGCAGCTGATAAGGAATAGAAAATGCCTTTGGTAGGTCAAGCTAGAATATCTACAAGTTACCTACCTTAGTAGTCACTCTACTTCACTATCTCGTGTAACTACTGTCGTAGACGAGCCATGTCAAAATGACAGACACAACCTAATTAAAAAAGTGGTTCGTTCCTCTCGTATCCTGGAAAAAAGGAGAGTAGGGATAATCTCCAGAAGTTAATAGCGCAATCCCTATCCCTACTGCCTGCCAACATATGTTTTTAGATGAGATAGGTAATTACCCTCGTGACATCGCTCGTGTATTGTAATTGTGCTCAACATGATTTCTGAGCATCTTGATAATGATTTTTTGATCCCAGCTGCTTTGTGGTTGTTAACTTTCTAGTTTGGAGGGGAAATTGTGGCGTCATTGTTCAAGCCCCTCTCTCTCGCCTACTCTTGAAAAGGGGAAGGAATGCTTGATCGAATTTGTTGAGTACAGTCACATGACCATTCACGTGGACGATATGAATTGCTATGAGAGACATCTAGACCATATTGTCGGGTTGTTTGTTTTGATTCCATCAAAGGACAGACTGCAATAAGACCCAACTTCGTCTATACTAGCCTGCGCCTCATGCTTATCACGATGCTTGGTGTAGACAATATGAAAGCGATGATGTTTCAAGGGGTTCTGAAGTAAGCAACATCTTCAGAAATGGATAGACTTCTTCTTTCAATGGCTTAAAGAATAACGTTAGCATTCGTACCAAGGTCGACGCCGTCAAATTTGGGTTGAACCGCTAGCCCAAGTCCTGGCTAGACCCATAACCATTGCCTGAATGAAATAAGCCCCTGAGATCGCAGCCAGGAAGCATGGTCCGGTGTTAATCCCGAATGCCACGCTTATTATCCATGGGTCTGCTTGCTCTTGCATTGGTAAGGAAATCTTGTGTACCTCTGGGACCTTCAAACAGTTCACGTCTCAAGTCACGCGTGGTTCCAATGTTATACTCAGAGGCCTTCAGATGCGGATCAAGCCCAGCAAACAATGAGTTCCTTGTTAAATAATGTAGCTCTGATTGGCTGGTCACCAAATATCCGGAAGGCATGTCGACAATCAACAAAGAAATGATAACGGAACTTTGCGAACATATCACTATATACTATCTAGACTATACAGGCCACTCAGTCACTTGAGGGACGGGAGCAGAACAAATGGTATAACCGAGATTGTCTGATCCTTTTCTCCATTTCTTGTTTCAAGTGAAGCAACCGTCTCTTCGACCTTTGTGTATGGACAACCAGCAACCAACAGTCCTTATTTATGTTGTGTCCGTTTCAAAGCGAGCCAGGGATGTCACTATCCCTCACCCGCCTCAGCTGTCATCCATAGCCTCGAAATCCACCAATCCGACAATCTCGGTTATCAGATCCTTCGAATAAACTTAAGCCAAGCTTCTTCCATACCTTGCCAGAAGCGCCCATATTGGAGAAACATTCCTAGTCGAGGTTTCAGTGACAGACTGGCCACGGCTTCGCTAGTCGCTTTTGGACTCAATGCCATAAGCTTCATTCCCAGGGACGAGATGCCTGCAGCAAAAGAACGAGAAATACCTTAATTATATGATGCAAGACCGTATATATAGGGGCATAGTCTGCCAGACACATGAATCCTGAGTGAGAAAACACCTTTGACACCTTTCTCCCAAAGCTTCTCTGGCAGATATCTCACCGGCAGGCCCGCATAATCACATTCTTTTATTAGTATCTTTCATTTTAGTTACAATTCGGTCAATCAACATACTCAAAATGCGGACTGCTGCCTTATTGACTCTTGCCAACTTCGGCACAGCCTTTGCTGCTGTACAGGTCTACGGCCAATGTGGTGGTGGTGCTTACACTGGGGATACTGAGTGTCCCTCAGGCTCTACATGTGTTGAAGCGAGCAAGTGGTACAGCCAATGCATTCCCAACTCAAAGGGTGTTTCTTCGGCAAAGGCCGCCTCGATTGAGAAGTCCGATTTGGAGCTCCCCGACTTCGGGTTTCCTGGATCCCCAGGATTCCCGGCAACTGGTGATAGCAACCAAGGCGACGGAGAAGCTACTTTCCCTCCTGCCCTCCCTTCTCCCGAGGACGACAATCTCAGCGAGAAGCCCGTCGATACTCCCGTTGAGACTCCTATCAACGCCCCAGTTGCTGTCCCTAGCGATGCTCCCAACAGTGAGCCTATCGCCGATGTCCCTGCCACTACTCTCACTGCTGGTTCTGGCTCCGGTAGCATCCAACGAACCATCCCTGCATCTAGTGGCGCTACCGCGGTTGCCACTGCTATTCCTGTATCTAGTGAACTTGACGGTGGTATGGCCTACTACGACCGATCTCGTAAGTCACTCGTTGCCAGTGTTGATGTATTTACTGACGTTATCCAGCCGCGGTGTGTAAGGAGCAGGAGGAAACTGGAGAAGCTGATGCCATGTTTATCCTTGAAGATGGTGCCACTCTTCGCAACGTTATCATTGGTCCTGGTCAGGCTGAAGGCATCCATTGTAAGGGCACCTGCACTCTTGAAAATGTCTGGTTCGAGGACGTCTGCGAGGATGCCATCACCCTCAAGCAAGAGTCTGGCACTTCCATCATCCGTGGTGGCGGTGCTTTCCACGCCTCCGATAAGGTTGTTCAGTTCAACGGCCGCGGTACTGTTGAGATCTCCGACTTCTACGTCGAGGACTACGGCAAGCTGGTACGATCTTGCGGTAACTGCAAAGACAACGGTGGACCCAGAAACGTAGTTATTGAAAACATCGCTGCTGTGAACGGCGGTGTTCTCTGCGGCAGTATGTCATATCATCCTGGGCACATTTAGAGCATCAACTAACGAAACATATAGTTAACACCAACTATGGCGATACCTGCACCATCTCCAATGCCTGCCAGGATGAAGGCAAGAACTGTGATCTTTTTGAGGGTAACTCTGATGGCAGTGAGCCTATCAAGCTATCCAGCGGCCCTGACGGCACGTCTTGCAAGGTTGATAGCTTTGCTGAGACCTGCTAAGTAAGGGTTGGGGGAGAACGCCGAGGTGGAGATTTACAAAGGTCAATACATAAGTACTTCCTTACGATCTTTTTGTGTCACTGTGAATAAGCTCATGTTTGAGGAATGATGCCACCCAACCTGGCGTAAGAGAATCATAATATGGATGGGCATGGACCAACTTCAAGTGATAGTTCTTGCTTTTTGGATCACATCATTCACAGGTGGAATTCGTAAATGTATCAAAACTGATGCATACAACAGCCAGGACATGATACTGGTAGCATATATGCTTGTTTGCACGCCTTACTCCTAACACAAGCTTTATTTTATGCCCTGATCATTCTTTGCCGATATAGAACCTTAACATCTTGTCCTATATGCCGGAGCAGTGTCATCCCCATGCCCTGGATGGTCGTCGAGACGTCAGCTGCTGCCAGTGTCAACGTACCTATATTGCTAGAGTTCGGTTGCCCTGGACTAATATGCCTTTATGTTTAGACTGCTAGCTGTTTTTGTTTGTTCGACTTGTTCATCAAGGTGCTTGGGTTGAGGCTTGGACTTGCGCCTCGCTGCTGCCCGCTCCCTTCTCCTCCACCTTCCTTCGTGCTTCACTGCTTGTTTTGCAACCTCACTCCTTCTACACAAACCACTCTACAGCCCTCATCACCGCATTTTAATTTCTACAGCACCTGCCTTCCTCGAATACTTCTTTTAATTTTATGTCCCTTGCCACCGCGTGCCTCACATGCGCGATGTGCTTGCGAGGCACGCGGTGTAGCTCTTCAGTGACTCTGCTTCGGCGCGTTGTCTCAAACCAAGAAAACTTCACACCTCCTCTAGAAACGACTGTAAGTGTTTTGAACCCGAAAAAGATTCCCCCACTCTTGTACTTTAAGGCCAACTAAGATGATGCAGCCCTTCTCGCACTTCCGCCCGAGTTTCGACATTTTGTATCGATGGAGGGCATGTAGGAATAGAGGTTGCAGAATTGTCAAACACTTCGGCAATTCTTTGAGTGAGTGAAGGGAGAGAAGAAATTCCCGGGAGGAAAAGGCGACACAGCACTCCAGGCGCGCCCTTTACGCCTGGAAATTGCCCGGTAACGATAAACACTTCGTTATGGGAATGAGACGCATGCCCGGGCGCGGTGTGTCCACCAGTAGTCTCACCCGTTTACCGTGTTCCGCTCTCTTCGGAGGGTCCCTCATTACGGTCGGTATTCGGATATCTTCAAACTTCTGCCAATGGCAACGGCTCTGCCAACGTTATGCAAACCCCAAACGGCTCTATGCTTCTCTCCTATCACACACTCACGACCTCTTTCCCCGGCTTGTGAGTATACGAACCTCAGTTCAGAATTCAAAACCAGAACACGAGAGTAGTTTCTAAGCCAGTGGAGCAAACTACACACGTTCTATAATTCCGCTACTCATTCTCCCACGAATGCTTAAAAGGGGCTTTCCTAATTCACTGGAGCCCTCACAATGCGTATCCACGAACCGTATCTTGTGCTGGCATCGAAATACGGCGTCCCCCTTTCTTTATTCGTAATGTGGATTCACACCAATTTTTGCAATACCATCTCGTCTTCTGATTCTCGATTGAGGAAGTCTGGGACATGCCTCTCCTTCCGGCCAATACCACCACCCACCGTATCAGGATGTCCAATCACCTCCGGCACCACCACAACAAACCTGTCTATCTATCGTACTCAGAGGATATCAGGAGGCAAAGAATCCTTGAGTGTGGCGAAAACAAGAGGCATCTCTCCCCTCTCTCACCAACCTCTCTACAATACTCCCCCTTCTTTCCCAATTTCAACAACAGCAACATGCTCTTGGTGCCGCTGTTCACGTTCTTCTCGTTATCGGAAAGAATGCATGAAATAACCTACCCGGCAACTTCAATTCCCCTCCTTGCGTCAAGCCTGGGTTCATTGTACAGTATGTACTGAACAGCAAGCATAATGACGCTACTCAACCTCGTGTTGCAAGAGTTATGTATCTTGAACAGACAACCCTCGAGCTTCTCGACTATGGGGAAGCTACCTCATCTTTACCTCAATATTCTTGATTCACACCAGTGTCTTCTCGCATTCTTCAGTGGTCAGAACTCCATAAGCCAAGCGCTCGCCAACCATACCCTAGCTACCAGAAAGTTCTGTGGTTACCATTTCGAGGCCGGTGAGACCCAGCAGGACCACTGCCTCTTTTACACATGAACACTAGTCCTAGTCATATCATGGTAACAAAGGGATTGAAAACTATGTCATCTGTCGTGATCTGCTCGCGAACTACCATCCACTTGGGACGCCTCGTATTAAGACCACAAAATAGCTCTCACTCGTGCATCTGGTCGCCACGCGACCAAAAAATGAGGCAGCTACCGATAATGATCCTCATCACGAGGTCACCAGACTTCTCACGGCATCGTTCTCGTACACGTCATCGACTTGAGTGAAGTTGAAAGTGAGAAGATCTGAGACAAGAACACAAGGTGTTGCCGTAATTGGGCGTTCTCTTTCGACATCGTTACACTGCACAAATGGTATAGCCTCCTGGTGTTTCCATCATTTGGACCTACAATGACAATACTATACATATGTCACGGACCTACTGCAACCAATGTTGGAGTGTTGGCTTGGCAAAGTCCATGTCCGAGGTTAACTTTGGAAGCTAGCCAATGGTAACCCATATGTAAACCTTCATATGTATCTCCGGGACAAAATTTACATTTCGGCCGTCCAAGGAATATTTCTGAGCGTCAAGAGCGGAAGCAAGCCTAGGGATCAACAGCCCACCAGGGTTAGATCCATGCAGAAGTCACCTCGGATCAGAGGCTAATACTTCGGGACAAGTCAGCCGTTGAGCACGGCGTGGAGACAAACATGGATTATAAGAGATTGGCCACCAATAGTCACGATTCACGTTCTGCCCACAACATTTATTTCCGCAGTGTTGACACCTTAGATCCATGCTCACGGAATCGCTTCCGCATGACTTGCCCAAAATGGCTGAACATGGCTTGAGTTGGAGGTGTGACCCCACAAGAGGTCACCAACAAGACGTAGTTGGTAGCTTGTGATTGAATGCACTTCCAAGCGTTGGTAATACCCGAATATCATTGATAAAGAAGCCTCGGCCGGTATGTCACTATGTTTGATTCCTTCTCCTCCCATTCCCAAGTTCAGCTATGGAGGCTTCAGGCGCAGACAAGGGCTTCTTCCAGAAGCCGCCTGTTCTGAAGAACCAGTTCTACGACGATCAGACGTTTCAGAGGTGTTTTCAACGTGGGTTGGCCCTGACTTAGGCCGTTGGAGGTGTTAACTTAATCATTACTAGTGTTTCTTCCGCAGCACATCATCCACCAAGTCCAAGAAGAAGTTGCTGCCCTTGGAGACGACGTCCTTTCCGATCAAGTTTTCGCTTGGATCACAGATGCCGAACGTAATAAGCCGTACCTCAAAGGATCTGGTCGCGATGCATTTGGCCAGTGGAGGGGTCATTTAGTCACCGGTGAAGGTTGGCGTCGTCTCCAGGACTTTGGTCAATCTAGAGGGTGAGGCAACCCATCTGTGGCACTGGATCGCAGTTACTAACGTACCACAGCGTTGTTGCAACCGGATACGACACTCCTTATGGGCCCTTCGCACGAGCATACCAGTTCCTACGTATTCAACTCTGGACCGCATCGTGTGCCAACGTCGGCTGCCCCTCTGCTATGCAAGATGGTGCTGCCCGGCTTCTACAAATGCACCTCAGCAACCCAGAACTCTCAAAGAACCTCACAGACACCCAAAAACGAGTTTTTGAGAACGCTTTCAAGCACCTGACCTCTAGAGATCCAGAATATGCTTGGACAAGTGGCCAATGGATGACTGAACGAACAGGAGGGAGTGACGTCTCACTGACTGAAACGACCGCAGTCTACAAGCCCGTAGTTGGATCTCACTGGGCCTCGAAGGCTGATGACATTCCTTTAGGACCTTGGAGTGTCAGTGGCTTCAAATGGTTCTCTTCGGCTACCGACTCACAAATGACAGTCCTCCTTGCCCGTACATCTAAGGGCGGACTATCAACCTTTTTGGCACCCATGAGAAAACATGATCCTGGTGCTACTTCATCTACTGGCATCCCGATGAGTGACGGAGAGAAACTGAACGGTATACGAATCCAGCGCTTGAAGAACAAGTCGGGCACACAATCTCTTCCCACTGCTGAGCTCGTTCTCGAGGATATGCGAGCATGGCTCATCGGCCAAGAGGGTCGTGGTATACAAGAGATCACGACCGTGTTGACTTTGACTCGAGTTTATTCAGCTGTATCTGCTATGGGATACCTAGGCAGAGGTCTTGCCATAGCGAAAGCATATGCAAAAGTACGGGAAGTTGGTGCTGGCCGTGGTACTCGGATGAAGCTCACGGAGAGCTCGTTGCACATCAGAACTCTATCCAAGATATCTTGCGAGTACCGGGGCCTGATGCTTCTTACTACATTCACATCTTATGTCCTTGGTGTTTCTGAACACGATTCACTCTCAGATTCACGCCTTTCCCCTGCACTTCAGACACTGACGCCCCCAACACAACATGTTGCGCCGTTAATCCGGGTACTCACTCAACTTACAAAAGCCTACGTCTGCAAAGCATCTGTGCAGTTGCTTTTCTCTTGTATGGAGTCACTCGGAGGTGTCGGCTACCTCGTCAATGAGGAACAAGAGTATCTCAACATCGCACGTCTCCATCGCGATTGTGCCGTGTTGCCCATATGGGAGGGCACAACTGATGTCTTATGTACTGATTTTCTACGGGCAATCAAACACGCCAAAGGCGGCTCGGATGCTCTCAACGCCATTGAAGACTTTTTCAAGAGAGGTTATGGATTCCAAGGAAAGGTACCCCACCCCGACGGTTGGGACCCATTGAAAATTTGGAGAACTTTGAGGCAGCGTGTCGAGCAAGAATCACTGTCAGACTTGTTAGGTGATGCCAGGGAGATTCTTTGGGCTGCGGCGGATCTCATGGTATCCATTCTACTTTTCATTGACGCAGGAAGTGACGGTGATCAAGTGTCGCTGGACATATTCTGCCGTTTCTTAGAAGGAAAGGATATTATCACGAAGCCGAAGAGAGGATCTGCCAAGGAACAACTTGCGAGGGACATTGAGATAGTTTATGGGAGCACCGTGGCCCCAAATCTGCCTAAGCTTTGATCAATGACTATAGTTGCGATACGAAATACATTTGTTGACATGGTTGCATATACGGGTGGGTTCCTATGAGGAACGTTCACCAAAGCTAATCCTGGAACGTTCACGTCCATGTTCACCGTCAAAGTGAAGGAATTGTTGAATGATCACGAAATGCTGGGATCAATGAGGTATAATGGACGACATATTTATTTAGCTTAATTGGAGTCAACCTTTGAAATTCTTGCATGTGCCCTTGAAATCTCTCGCTTTGAGCGTGGCCTTCTTACACGTCGTAGCATCAGTATGTTTATCACCATACAGGACAGTTCCCTTTGCACTCAGAGAAGTTTGGGAGCATGAGTTAAACGTGCTGCCACCATCATGATGAAGGAGGGTGTTGCTGCCACTCTTGCTCAATGTCCAGGACTGAAAACCAGGTGTTGGGTCGACGCATTTGAGCGCGCCTCTGGGGTCGAGGAAACAGGCATTGTAGGCGCTATCCCGAAGAATATTTTGTGAGTTTGACAGGTCGATGCAGAAAAGTCCATTGGCCTTGCCAGCGTTAAGTAGCAAGTTGCCATTGCTGTTCTCTTGAACTGTAGCGCCGCTGGCAACATCTTGGAGCGTGAAGCAGCAGTGGTTCTTGAATGCAGCATCCCGAGGGAGGACGGCGGCCGTGGCCAAGGTGCAGAAGAGGGCAATCAGAGTGAATGACTTCATCTTGAAGTGATGCGAGGGTATAATAGGTGTGTGTTATAGGTATTGCAAGTGCTTGGATGGTTTGAAACGACAGACAACTTGTAGTGAAGATGATTGAGGCCCGCTCAAGCCGTAAAGTCTGATCTAGTTTTGGCGTTGGCGGTCTTCACGAAGGACATGGGATGCCTTTTATAAGCCAGAGTCGCCCCTCTTGATCGCTCATCACACTGGTGAATCATTGGGATCAGCATAGATGAGCCCTTTCAGAGACGTCCAACCGCAGTGAGTAGATGCATGTTGGGCCGAAAGGGTTGAGTCAGATCACCAACAATGTGAAGTCACTGGAGTCACGATGGGCAAGCCCCAAGTAAGCAGAAGATGGGCGATGGAGCGTGAAAAGTCGGTCTCGACTAGAGTAAAGCTTGTGATGGCTCGTGCAGGTGATTCCAAGTGATGGACGTGACGATTTCCATTGGGAGTCTTGAGGTTTCGCGCTATAGGACGAAGATTGCTAGGGCCGTTCTGGGGATTAGGCGGGAGCGAATAGCTTCTCAGGAACAGCCGCGAACTAGCTGTTAGAGTGACATTTGGTTTGTGATTGAAGGCGTCCGTGCTATCCCGTTCATGCTGATGTTCTCTGCAAGGCACGACAGTGGGTGACAGACCAGGGTCCTCTCTACACCGCAGAGAAAGCGGGGATAGCTTCACTGGAAGTATCCAGCCACAGACTGCCGTGGACGATGTCTTTGGTACTAGATTGGTTGCAGGGGAGCGATGAGTGTGACGATGCATGATCCTGGAGGTGATAGGATTGTCCAATCAGGAGCCAAAACTCTGTTAATCACGCTGTTGGTCAAACGTACGGATCATCACGTGAGAGAGTGGACCCTACCTACACTAACCCAACCAGTGGAGGTAATAGGGCGGGCGCACCACCCCCTAAGCACCTGATTGATGAAATAACTCGGGCAGTCATCCACTGATGCTGAGGGGAAGGTGTCGGCTGAATTTATCTTCCATCTCCCACTTCAAACGGCACCGTTTATTACGATTGATCCAAAACGTAACCGTTTGCTCCTCTACGTCACAACTGCCTCGACTCTATACATCAAAGACATGGTACATTCCTTTACTTTATTGCCTTTTTATGTAATAATCTCCTCAGAAAATCATATGTCCCATCATATCTAACGCATTCTTTACAGGCTTGTTTTGTTGTCATAAGCAGCCTCATCTGACTCCATCGATCCTCTGCTTAGCTGCGTTTCCCCAACCTCAGCTGCCTATTCGGACAACCGTTTCACCGATTTCATTCACAAGCTAAATTTCCCTCTCTTCACAAGCTCAACACTTGAACATCATTTTGGACTTGATAGCTCAGATCAGAATCTTGACTTGAATCTCGCACGGCAATCATGGCCGAATATCTAATGTCCAATGAGGAGTGGGAGGAGGTCTCTCAAGACATCCCCTCGCTCTCTGATCCTTTCCTTCAGCAATATCTCACTGGGCGAGCAAACCTCATGACTCAAGAGCAAAAGTCTCGCTCTGATGCCTCATTCAAAGCTTCTCTATCGCCCATTGCGAAGCGCGCAAGTGACATTGTCGACCGCATCCGCGACCAGGAAAATGACTCTATCTGGACCCCTCAAGTGGAGGAGGACCTTGCTCAGGCCGGGAACGAGTGCATCTTTCCAGGAATGATGTTTATGCTCGCCAAGGATCGCATGGAGAAAACGAACCTCTGGAAAATTGTCCGCCGCCTGCCAAAGGGTTCTCTGCTTCATGCTCATATGGATGCTATGGTTAACTTTGACTTTCTCTTTGACGAGCTCCTGAAACTACCGGGCATGCACATGAGCAGCAACCAGCCCCTCAACTCCGAAAATGCTCTTGAAAATGCGATCCCCAGTTTCCGGTACAGAACTAAAGCGGACTCTGACGGATCCATTTGGGATGAGAGTTACAAGCCAGGCACTTTCGTGCCGTTGCCAAAGGCGGCCGATGACTTCCCCAACGGTGGAAGAACTGGATTCCTCAAATGGCTCAAGGCCCGATGCACGCTCTCTGTCACAGACAGCCATGAGCAGCACCACGGCGTTGATGCCATCTGGGTTAAGTTCGCAACATGCTTTTTTGTGTCTGATTCTATCATTCACTACGAACCAATGTTCCGTATCTTTCTCCGTGAGCTGATGAGGAACCTCAAGGATGACGGTGTCAACTGGGCCGAACTTCGGTAAGTACAACCCCCACTTACTAACAACACGTCTAACAATCAAAGATTCACCTGGTCACTTAACTATTGCCGTGATCAGCAGGAAGAGCCTGAGAAAGACTACATTCACATGTTCGAGGTCCTGCGTGAAGAGATCGACAGGTTCAAGAATTCACCCGAAGGAGAAGGCTTCTGGGGACTCACTACCATCTGGACCTCTCTGCGAAGCTGGCCTACCCGGAATATCGTCGAGAACATGGACAACTGCATTGCAACCAAGATGGCTTTCCCTGATCTCATCGCCGGCTACGATCTCGTTGGCCCTGAGGATCTTGGCCGACCCCTGTCTGACCTCCTCCCTGAATTATTCTGGTTCCGCAAGCAGTGCGCCATGGAGGGTGTCAATCTTCCCTTCTTTTTCCACGCTGGTGAGACACTTGGTGATGGCACCGACACCGATTCCAACGTTTTTGACGCAATCCTGCTGGGTACTCGACGTATCGGCCACGGCTTCAGTCTTTTCAAGCACCCCCTCCTTATTGATATGGTTAAGGAAAAGCGCATTCTTATCGAGTCATGCCCCATATCCAACGAGGTCCTCCGTCTCTGCGGCTCCGTAACCGCCCATCCCCTGCCAGCCCTCCTGGCGCGTGGTGTTGCCTGCAGTTTGTGTAATGATGATCCCGCTATGCTCGGGCAAGACACAGCCGGCATGTCGCACGACTTCTTCCAAGCCGTCCAGGGATGGAAGAACCTTGGCTTGGCAGGTCTCGGCAGCCTCGCAGAGAATAGTGTCAGATGGTCTGCTTTTGAGGACCAGAACCAGGCCGACTGGATCAACGGCATCAAGCAAGCTAGTCTTGGCAATACTCTCAAGGCCAAGAGAATCAAAGAGTGGCAGATTGAGTGGGAGAAGTTTTGCCTCTGGATCGTCGAGGAGTACGGCGATGAATTTGGAAACGAACAAGAGGAAAAGAAAAAAACAGATGCTTAGAAGCCTGCCTCTAGAATCACAAGATAGACCGAGACTGCTAAAAGGGATCGATGGCGTGTGTATTGGCGTTACATATTGAGGTTTGGGTCATTTTCAACACGGACGGTTTGGAAGCATTCAACCGACGCCTTTTTAGGTAAACAGCAACTCGTGGTCACAAAGACGCATGGTAAAGGATATGATACACTGTACCTAAATGCGTCTGGACCAAGGTTTTAGGTACTAGACAAAGACAAGTAGACAAGACACTCAGACTTTCTAATTTCACTTGAGTTCCAGATAACTTGTGATCCCGTTCCTGGCTTCGATAATTACGACAAAAGAAATTTTGATTTTTGCGACTATCTACCTATCTACAAAGTATGATACAAAGAGCGTGACCAGCCGCCAATCTTCTACCTTGTTTCTACCGGCACCAGCACGTGAGCCTAGCACAGCTGAAAGAAACTTCAAGCAATCCATCCATCCATACATACATCCATACATCCATACATCCATACATCTAACATATTCAAATATCCAAATAATAACACATATGCTCACAACAAACTATGTAAAACTTCCCTCACTTCAAAAATGCTCACTCAGCCACTGACGAAAGGTTCTCGGCTGAACATCCACGTATGGACTTGCGTTGATAAGGTCGTTTAGGGACGTGTGATTGAAGTCAAATCTTCCCTCGACGGTTGCTTGAAGCTGTTGATAGAACATGACTCTTGTATAGTCACCCTGTTCGTAGAAATTGCTTACCAGTCGAGCAGGATCGGCGGCTTGCCATTGGGAAAGTTGAAAGGCGGCTGGAATATTAGCTTGGTCCAGAGAGATTTAAGCAATCATTCACTCACCATTCAAGGCTCTGGAGCACTGTCCAACAAGATCACGAACTGATAGACGGTCACCCCGCATAGTAAACTCACGAGGCCAATTCGCAGGTCCCAAATCAATAGCTGCAACCACAAATTGAGCGACATCCTCAACTGATGTCATACAAACCCGAACTGTATGTCCTCGGGCATTTTTCTCAACATACTCTGCAGTATAAGAGCTCATATCGATCAAGTAAGAGCCCGCATCAGCCAAGTTGGAACCATATCCGATCATCATATTTCCCAGTCCCTGAGGAAGGAATCTCTCCATAAAGATGCCGCAGGAGAAAACTGTCCACTTCATCTGAGATGATCTTGCCCACCTTCTAAGAAGTTGTCTCGCTTGAGAAGAATGAGAGTAGGGATCGAGTTGATCGTTCTCAGGACGTTTCTCGAGGCATCCCTCAAACTCGGATGGGACAAAGAACTCGACGCCGCTTTGAGCAGCTGCATTGATCAAGTTGAGTTGTTCATCCCCCGAAAAGGTGGAGATCACAAGGTTGACCCCATGAAGTGCATATGAGAGGCTGTTCCCGTCATTGTAGTCTACGACCATGACTTGAACGCCAAAAGCCTCATATTCAGGGTGTACCTATTTCGTCAGAAACATTAAGTCACGGAGGATAGTACTTACAGAACGTGACAGAACAACAACTTGGTAAGCGTTTGCAGCTTTGGAAAGTTGACTTGTCAGGAACCACCCAAGGCCTGTGCCTCCAGCGATAGCTATCCGCATCATGGTTTTATGATTGAGTTGAATTGAAGGAGTATTCTTTGCAATAAACACCTTAGAATGAGTTTTCTGAAGAGCTGGAGGGAAAGCAATGATTGAGACTAAGTTTTATAGACCATATGTCCCTCTAAATACCTTCTCTTCTAAACAACTGGAACGTAGTGTCTTGGGGGCACCAACAGAGCCGCAAAGTCTAGACAAATAACCCCTGGCTGCTTATGCCGCGATGTCTGCATAGTCAATTCTGACCAGTCTCCATGAGGGTTATCGGTGAGGCCTCGGTCACGCCTCAATCACAGGCAGAAGCCGGGCAAAGCAAGAATCCGGCGGTCTGAGTATAGCCAAGAGTCACAACTGGCTTGTGACAAGTTCCTTGAAGTTGTCAATTGGCGAATACCTGCACGTGGTTTCACACAGAACGGGTTCGGCCCGTCAAGACTGTTATCATGAACCTCCTTTTCATCACAAATGTGGAGTGTACTTGAGTTTCTGCTTCAGGTAATAGGTCCGGATTGGTTCAAAACGTCAGTTAAAGCAGGGACTGTGATTAAGGTTGCCTAGAGAGGATATGGAACCAGGGGGTTTGTTCAGAGAACTTGGTAAGACAAGGTTTATAAGAGTTAGATTGGACTAGTGTTACTTTGTAACGAGTGTGGAAACTAACTTCTGAGATGACACTCGGCATTTGTCTGGTCGAAAGACAAATAGCACCATGGCAGTGCACGTTGGAGTACAGGGCAGATCGTGGTCACATGCAAACCGGTTTGGGATGCCTTGAGTTAGCCCAGTGAGGATGAAATCCGTATGGTTGCTTTGATATGGCTGTGTTTAGCTGCATCAAAAGCATGAATGTCAAGTTCGTGAGGGAGCTCGATATCGAATTATGACATTCTCAACAGTACCAACTGACAGGTCATCAAGGGCCAGCCACTTGATCAAATTCTCAACTCCTATCCTTGTTCTTGAACGTTGCGCCACACCTGCACTGGTTAGTCCTACGTCAGTTGGCAGTCATAGTTGAAGTTGATCTACCAGTCTTCAACTAGGGTCGCAGGAGAAGGGATTTTTTCAGGCATGAGACAGTTACCATGGTCCTAATGAAGCTGCTTGACTGCACGAGAAACATTGTGAACTTGGAGAGGAATTGAAACAACAGGGTTCGTCGGGGAGACCGTCATTGGCGTTTGAATATGCACAATGGCAGGCTGCCTCGCTGCTAGTAAGGCAGAAGAAGCTGTAGCCTAGCTCCGGGTATCTGTGCGAGGCTGGGACAAGACTCTGAGTCTGAGGAGGGGCAATTGCGAGCGAGTGCAGATCTTCAACATGAAGGTATAGATGGCGATTGGGGGCCAAGACCCTGGCCCATCAGTGGTTGAACTAATGCAGCGCCCCATGCTTGTTCCCCAATTCTCCGTAGGGCTGACTGGGGTTCATGCGAGTGGCGAGCAATTGGGCGTGTTCATTGGATGCTGATAGATAATCACTCGTTGGGGGGCAAGTTTTGTTCAAGCATGCTTGTCTCGGTGTGGCACCTGTGACTTGCATAGCCATTTCGAGAAGCCCAATTCCTTGCTTCCAATGGCGATCAGGGGGACTTTGATCGGAACTGACCGTTACTGAACCAGATTACCGGGGTCAACCCCTGGTCAAGATTGGTTGACAGGCATGCTCTGGTAGTGATGGCGATAACGATGGTGATGTTGATGGTTGAAGTGTGCAACGTTTGATCAGAGTTTTCAATGTTTAGTGACCTGCCTACCTATAGAGGCAGCCAATTCTTTGATTCCTGCTTCCTCAGGGCTAGCTCCCGAGGTTCCTTCTGAGGGTTTTCCTCCATTCCTTCCCAACGCGGAAAATAAGTGTAATTTAGAAACTTAGTAGGAGGCAGGTGTGACCGGGCAGGTATGGGAGTTGAAAACCTACCAGCGATATCTAGGTAACCTTGTCAATCGTTCGTCTCCTCTACTACCCTGGAATGTGCCATAGAGCATCATGAGAGTTCATGGCTACCTAGCTACTGATGAAATGATGGTGGGTAATGTCGTTCAACCTACAACAAATGCAACCCAGCCACCGTCTCACTTACATCAAAGACTTCACGGTCACAGACAGAGCGCCGTATGTCTTGAACGCACGTCAAGCTTTTGAAAGAAACTAGTTTTGGCATTTCACGGTGGTACTTGATCCTGTTTCTCTTCAACGACGCCGTTGTATCATGGACTGTCTCGAAATGAGACATACTCAAGGCTGCCACGCACTCAAACCACCCATACACTTGTTCTGCCTACGCCTGAAGCGCCGCCTCATCCCTCGCATTACCGCTGCCCTTTCTCCAAGCCTCAGTATGATCAATCGTCCTCTTAGCTACGCTCTCTGACCCCTCAGCTCCCCACGCACCTCCTCCAGGCGTGCAGATGATGATTCGATCTCCAGCCTTCATCGAAGCCGTGTTCTTTGCTCCCATGTTGATACGTCGCTCCTCGTACTCCACCTCACTCGCATCTCCCTTGGCGTGAAACTGCTTCACGGATGTCTCCCAGTTCGCCTTTTCGACGTTTCGCACCCAGAGATTCAGGCCGCACTCACCGTCGCCGCCACCATTTAGTCCGTAAGGACGGTAGACGCGGCGCTCGCTGAGGATGGAGACTTGGAGGGGAATGCGGAACTCGATGTCACGAATGACGCCGTCACCGCCACGGTGTTGTCCTCGGCCTCCTGAGTCGGGGCGAATAGAGAACTCGCGGAGAAGGACGGGATATCGACGTTCAAGTATTTCAGAGTCTGTGATGCGAGTGTTTGTCATGTGGCAGTGAACACCGCTGGTACCCTCCCAGTCAGAGCCTGCACCACTTCCACCCGCAATTGTCTCGTAGTATCCGAATCCTTTGACAGCTTCAGCGCCATCTTGGTTACCACCGAACCCAAAGGTCAGGTTGTTGCAACAGCCCTGGCTGGCAGCGCAAGCCTGGAAAGCCTTGAAAATCACATCTGTAATTCGTTGACTGGTAAGGACATTTCCTCCAACAACTGCCGCGCCGGGGGAAGGCGACAAAATAGATTTTGGAGGGATTTTGACGTGGATTGGCTTCAGACATCCCTGGTTTAGAGGAATGTCTTCCGAGATAAGACAGCGTAGACAGTAAATGATAGCACTGAATGTGATAGCTTGAGGTGCGTTGATATTTCCATAAACCTCAGGTCCAGTGCCTGCAAAGTCAAATTCGGCTTCTCCCTTCTCTGCGTCGATGCGAATTTTGAGGCGAATGGGGGAACCGTCATCCATAAAGTCAATCGCAGAGAGGTCCTTGCCCTCAAACCTCTTATGAACGTCCTTAAGTAGCCGACGCACACATTGCTCAGCGTTGTTTTGGATATGGACCATGTAGAATTGTACTGTTTCTTCGCCATACTCGGCAATAAGTGTCTCGATCAGCGAGATTCCCTTCTGGTTGGCCGATACTTGTGCTCTTAAGTCGTTGATGTTGTCAGCCAAGCAACGTGTTCCGCTGCACCCAGGGTATTTCGCAGGCTCCTCGTAAAAGAGCTCGACGACTCGTTTCTCGTTGAACTTGCCGCCACTCACAAGCTTCTCGCTCCTAATGGAAGCACCTTCTTGATATAATTCTCTGGAATGAGGCGGCATACTACCTGCACTGATTCCACCAATATCAGCATGATGGGCACGCGAGGCGGCGTAGAAAAGAATGTTCTCTCCCGCTTCGTCAAAGGCAGGCATCAAAAGCGTCACATCAGGAAGATGTGTTCCTCCGTACGAGGGATGATTGGAGATGATAACATCGCCCTTTTCCAACTTTCCCTTCCAGATCTCAGCTTGTCGCCGCACGCATGTCGACATTGAGCCAAGATGTACAGGGAGATGAGGAGCGTTGGCCACAAGACCTCCTGTCGCATCGAATATGGCGCATGAAAAGTCAAGTCTTTCCTTGACATTGGTGCTTACGCTAGTCTTTTGCAAGGCACGACCCATCTGTTCAGCAATAGCCATGAAACGATGACCGAAAATGCTGAGCATGATGGGATCAACTTCGCGGTCTGCGGATGTCTTAGCAGACCTGAATTTCTGTTAGCTTGGACTAGACTGTTGATGATAACAAGACTTACTCAGACTTCGATCCCTCTTTCTCTAGATTGATTACGACGTGTGTCTTCAGGATAATGGCTGTTGCTTTTGGCGTTACGACAATCGTCTGTGTACCATCCGCAAGCATAGCCGGTCCAGGGATGGAATCGCCAACCTCGAGATCCTCAATTTTATAGACCGGTGTTTCCTTTCTGCCGCCTTCAAAGTAGACTTGTTGACTGTTAAGCTTCACCTGGTCAGAAACCTCCTGTTGCTTCAGGCCCTTGAGCTGCTTGTCAACTGTGTCATCCTGATGCCGGAAACTCTTGCCAATACCACGAACGCGAACATCATCGATAATGATATCTCGTTCGTCCAAAGTAAATCCAAATTCGTAGCGGTGCTGCTTTACGAAAGCTTGGCCAAAGTCCCAATCCTTACCGCCAAAATGCTCCTTGGCCTCTTCGGAAGTAGGTCTGATAATCATAAGAGCTGATTCCGTACCGCGATATCTCATATTGAGATACTCTTCGAAAACGATCTCTTTTTCTTGGAAGCCTTGGTCCTCGAGGGAGCTTCGTGACTGACCCTTGAGCTTATCCATCTTCTTCTTCAACTCGTTGATTGTTTGGTCATCGCTCTTCCACACTAGAGAGTCGGGCTCTTGTCTTTCGTCAACAACGTCTGCAAGTGCCATACCATACGCCGAAAGGACCGAGGAATACCGGTGGACCAGAATTTGTCGGATGCCCAGGGACTCTGCAATGGCTACAGCGTGTTGGCCCCCTGCACCTCCAAAGGTTGCAAGCCGATGTTTTGAGGAGTCGTGACCCTTGGCTTCAGTGATAGATCGAATGGGCCGGGTCATCGTCTCGTTGGCAACAGTCAGAAATCCATATGCCACTTCATCAACCGTGAGCTTCTTGTCGTTCTCTCGGTTAACTTGATCCGCAAGCTCCTGGAGAACCTTTCTGCTGGCTTCGATATCCAATCCTTGATCCTCGTTTTCTCCAAAGATCTTTGGGAAGAACTCGGGGAGAAGACGTCCAAGGACTAGGTTGGCGTCAGTGACGGTGGCTGGACCTCCTTTGCGATAGCACGCTGGGCCCGGATGGGCGCCTGCAGACTCAGGTCCGACGACGAAGAGTCCATTCCTGAAGAAGAGACGAGAGCCACCACCTGCTGCCACGGTATTGATATCCAGTTGCGGAGATTGAATGGTTACACCAGCAGTTGTCGTTTCGAAGACATGCTCATATCGTCCTTCACCATATCTTGAAACATCAGTGCTAGTCCCGCCCTAAAATAGAAAAAAGTCAGAATTGCTTCTCGGTTTTTTTTTTAATTGGACTTACCATATCAAAGCCGATAACAGGTGTTTTCGTCTCTTCATCATACGAGGTTATCGCGTATCCTACGACACCTCCTGCAGGGCCAGACAGAATTGCCTTTAGACCCGTAAACTTTTCCACATCAACTAGACCACCATCGCTTTGCATAAACTCGCATCTCGCACCTTTGGTGCCCTTTTCTTCTTTCACACTGCGGCTTCCCAAACCACCTTCAAAGCCAGCCTGGAAGCCATCGATGTATTTGCGAATAGCCGGCGTGAGATAGGCATCTGCACATACAGATGTGGCGCGTGAGACCAACTTGATCATGGGCATAAGTTCGTGGCTAAGCGAAATGTGCTGAAAGCCAATTTCCTTGGCTATGCGACCGATCAACGCCTCGTGATCAGGATAGGTGTAGCCGTGCATCAAACAGACAGCGATACTACGGATGCCTTGCTCATAGACATCCTTGAGTTTTGAGCGGATGTCGTCTTCCTCAGCTCTTTTCAGTATTCTTACTGTCTCGCCTGACAAGCCACGAACCAAGGTCTTGTCTTGGGCTTCCTTGGTACCAACTTGAGCCTCTGCCTCGGTTTGCTTCCTCTCAGGGTCTTCGGCGTAATCTTCTAGTGTAACTCGTTCGTCGATTTCGACAACCTTTTCGTACAATACGTCAGGCTTTCGAATTGCGAGGTCAAAGATCTTTGGTCTTGACTGGTTTCCAATCGTCAAGCAGTCTTTGAACCCTTTGGTAACCACCATTGCAATTTTCTCGCCCTTTCTTTCGAGGAGAGCATTGGTTGCAACGGTCGTTCCCATTCGAATTGAGTCGATTTGAGAAGTATCCAAAGCTTCACCCCGAGGAATGTCTCGGCCGAGAAAGTGGCTCATGATTCGGCGGATGCCTTCCAGCGGGGCATCTTTGTAGTTGGCCGGATCTTCAGATAGAAGCTTAATGATGATTTCATTTCCATTACTCTCTCCTACGCAGTCAGTAAATGTGCCGCCTCTATCGATGGCAATTCTAATGCCCCGATGCTGTGAAGTCGCTGTCATGGCGGATACCCTTCGGGATGTGTGAGGGGAAGAGGGGTTACAGTAACAAGCGCGATGAAACTATTCAGTTTGAAGGTTTAACACGGTTCCTGGAGGACTTCAGACGATTAATCTCAAAAGTTTCAAAAAGAGGGGGATTGGCTTAAAAGTAATGATCGTGCACCGAGTTTGGGTAAGTTGAATGAGGTGAATGAGGCAGCTATAGGGTGACAGGCGACTACTGATGTCGTCACAACACCACAACCCCACGTTCCGTGATTGGTAATTGATAGCTTCCTTCACCTGAATAGGAAAGATGAGGGGCATCTTGAAGATTCATGTTCATGATAAGTGAGTAAGATAGGCTGCAATTTTAGTGATTATTCACGCCTTGATAGGTTTGATGCTTTGTTAGAATGAGTACAATTACCAAAAGCTTGGTCGGTGCATCACATTTGAGACGTATTTATAAAGTATCAATACAACACACCATCATGGCGTTTTATGTACAAACATGACTGATGGATATCGTAAGCCAATTATGAGTAGATATGTTGAGACAAACATGAAGATAAAAACAATACCCATACATGAGAGACCGACTAAGGAGTATTCAGCAACAAAACACGATAGACCAGTCACTTATGCATATCAAATAATAAAAAACATAGCAAAAAGTAACAAGTGAATAAACAATTATTAATTGGTTATTATTTGCCGTCAGCAAGACTCGAACTTGCGTTTTCAGTGTTTTCAAGAACCACAAACTGATGTACTGACCCCTATACGATGACGGCTTCTTTTATTACGAACAGTCAAGCAGAAAAAGAAGTCTTTGAATGCCCAGGCAACCTTCCATTTGAAGCTCATGATGAAAGAAAAAACCAAAAAGGATTGCCGTCAGCAAGACTCGAACTTGCGTTTTCAGTGCTTCGAAGAGCCACAAACTGATGTACTGACCCCTATACGATGACGGCGTTTTCTGTTTGGATGTATGATCCCTGTCACCTATTTTGATCTATACCTATATCTGAACGCACTTGTCAGTTGACCAGTATCGTTTGCGCAGCGAGAACAGCCAGAAACCACAAAGTGATATGCCCAGAGTATAAACGGGCCGGATGTTCACAAGTAGATAACACTAAATAATTACAGATGAACCGAATCACCGATACCTGAAGCTTAAAGAGTAAAATGGACACTAGAACCCAAGTGTCCGGGAGTGGCGGATTCTGACTCAATCTAGTGGCGTGCAATATTGCAAGTCCAAGACATCGGAAACCTCCAGAGCACGCAGTAGGCTAGATATTGTTGGAAAAAAGAGTTTCACCCCAGCTGAGATCTGCTCGATGTTTCTGCCGTTGCATATGCGGGAGCGATTCCAGCCGGTGTCCCGGGTCCGGCGTCTCCGGAGGCAGGTCTCCCGAAGATATGGGCCACAGGAGACGCCGGATGGCTCGATCATGGCATGGAATGGGAAGAATATGTGAGCGTGTTGTGGTGCGTGATGATTGTGGTAAGATGATATGGCGAGTCGGGTATTAAATACAGCTGCAACATGTGAATTTCTCACTAATGACTCGAATTAACGACTACGACACTCGGGCCATAATCATCTTGAGTTGATGGTGCACTCAAACCGTTGACGTATGCTATGTAGATCTATTGTTCTGGCGTCATTCTTTTGATTACAGTGATATGTAGTCTGGCCCCACAGGCCGAGATCAGCGTCGAAGTGACATTTTGGTGATTATTGAGGCTTAGTACAAGTGTGAGACGAAAAGTGAAAATTGCTTGAATAGCCACGAGATGCATGTTGTCGTTGTTGTTGTTGTTGTTATTGTTGGTGTTGGCTCTCATCAAGTGATGTGTTGAATGACAACAAACTCCCACCGCCTATTCTAAGCGCTTGAAGCAACTTTGTTGATACCCGATTCATGGTGCAAGATGCATCAACGATCAAAGGCTAGACCTGACTCGTTTGAATTGCACATTTCCTGCCAATGACAATGATGCTGTGGCTCGGTTGTACTGCGAACCTCGCTGCTTGTTGGGTTGAGTCGATCCCCATGCATTAGACCTTGATTCAAACGATTGGAGATGAAAGACCCTTTCAGATGCAGGGTAGCGGCAATTGACAAGGTACGATTTTTATTTCATTCTTTACAGATACGTACATGGAACCCCAGGAATTTGCCGGGGCATGGCGGGATACGGGAGTCGTAGGCGGTAGACGATAGCACGTTACGTAGGCCATGGTAGGCCTAGACCTCGTGGATACGATGCTCAGCTTCGAAACAACAGGGTATCTACAGTACTAGCTAGATGCGTGTACGATGGCCATCTAGAGCGCCATGCGCGGCGATAAGCGTTTGGACAAGAGTGATTGAGGGTCGACAACAAGCAATGCAGCAATGCAGCTGTTTAGAGAAGATGTTCCTTAGTAATGGATGCCTCAGCAGTGTAAACAACAGCAAGCGCAATGATTATTAATGCAAATGCACAAAGACTCAAAGAGATTAAACAAGACGACATCTGCCGTCATCATCGGCCTCGATTGTGTTTTTTTTTTCTGTTCCCTTTTGGTTCCGTACCTTATTACCTCGGGTTGAAAAAAAGGCCAACAAGTTTATTAGGTATTCGCCCGCCTGATCGACGTCACGCCCTTTTTGCTAAGAACCCCCCCCGGACCCTTTGGCTGTGGAGGTCCACTTATCCAGTCGCCTCCACCGCTTTCGGAGCCTCGCGGTGAACCCTTCTTTCTCGCCTTTTGGAGTCCAATCTCGCTCTCCGTCATGAGAGATGCCGTAGACGGGTTCGGCGTTGACATTCCAGTTGACCCCCCAAACCCAAACTCAGCGCCTTCTCGGGTAAAAGTGGCTCGGGGTTCCATAATCGTAATCATAATCAGTCAGCCAGAGACGGGAGCCAGAGGCAGAGGCAGAGACAGACAGACAGATATGGAAGGGGGGTGTGTGCTTCTACGGGCTTCTGCTGTCATTGTCTTTGTCATTGTGTTTCCTAGGAGCCTGTTCAACTGGAGATACGAGTTATCTGAGAACATGTCTTTCATCATGGGTTCTGTACTTTGTGTAAGTATTGCTGCGAATACCGCGTACTAATATCTGCATCTGTAGTTAAGTCAATCGTGCCCTTATGCATACATAGGTATATGCAGTGCATGTGTAAAGAAGCGGGAGGTTGTTCAACGTTGCTGTAAGCTTGCTTTGGTCCCTGTATGACCATGACCATGACCATGAACATGGGTAGTTTCATACCGTGTGACAGTAGCTCAAACGATAGTAATTACTGTATGTACTGTACAGTACTCACTCAACAAGGTAAGTAGCAATGCAAGGTAAACAACTAGACAACTTACCAGAATACACCCCCCTACCCTTACCCCCATGGCCGTAGTCGTGGCCATGGATGTGGTGAGAGAAAGCGATGAGCTGGAGGCGAACCGACCGGCCACTGGCTCCACCAAGACATGATTCATTCATCAGCCGCCTTGGCCTTGTCTTGCTTCGCCTTGCCTTGCCTTGCCTCTCCTTATAAAGACCCGTCCCGTTCCCTTTTCCCATTAATAGCTCCCGCTTTTGCTTGAACGTTCCCTTTATCCTTCAGTCACGATCGTTGCGTGTGAATCTTCAATTCAGTCACTTGCATTCCCAGGCATCTCCAAAGACGTCAGCTGCATCGGGTTTACTACTTGTACCTAACCGACTCGTTTACTCGGCTTCTTACCGCTTTCTCGACTCTCTCACTTGCACTCCTCACCGTCACGAGCATACCCCTTCGTTTTATCTTCCAAGTACATACACATACACATCACCACAAAACAATACCAACACCATGCCTCCTAAACGAATCCGCTGCACCGCTGCTTCATGCCGTGAGCCCGCCCAGCGTATCGTCGGCGACTGCACCTTTTGTCAAGGTCATTTCTGCGGCAAGCACCGTCTACTAGAAGACCACAAGTGTACTGGCCTCGAGGATGTAAGTCACAGCAGCATTCCTTACATAAATGTTGTACAGACCCGCTAATCTGTCCTGCAGTGTAAGAAACAGTCCCACGAGCGCAACGCTGCACAACTCGAGTCGGAACGAACCCAGGTTATCCGTGGCGTGTAAAGCGACCAACGAGGTTCATCACATATTTATCTATCTATGCGGGATTCGGATTGGAGATCGGCGTCACTCCTATGGTCCACCATGCGCGATTCTGACGGCCACGAAGTAATGAGATTGGGGTTCGATACAGCATCTGCATGAAATGGATGCAAGGCGTTATCCGCCATTGTATATTTCTATTCGGGTAGTTGAGGGTGCGATGGCGTACTGGTTATGATTTTGGGAACATACTTCCCCCCTCTAGCGGGGTCTGAATTGATTCACTTCTTGCAATACAACAAAATGTGTCCCTTCGTGAGCCGCGCGAATCTCTGGAATATGGCGATTAACAAACGAACTCGATCGATAGTTCCAGAGGCGGTGACATTGCTTGACTCAGAATAGACCGACGATCGGTCGTCTTGGCTTGGGCTACGTGTGGCTCGAGCCTGGCCTCTAATGCGACTCCAGGGAACCTCAGGACCCTGTCGTGATTTTACCGGCTTATCTCCGATTTCGTATCGGGTGCGTGATTGACCTCGTGAGCATCTGTCGGGTCCATAGTGCCATCTGGAACGCCCACGGGAATGCCCATCATTTAGACTAATCGTTTCATTCTGTAGAATAGGGTATCAATGGGGTATTAATGCGTCTGAGGACACTCTTCGCTATCAGTTGTCACAACGCTGACTTTCACAAGGCCTCATACACGTGGTCAAATCGTCTCTTGCCAGCAGCTCCGATCCTGGGGAATGGATATGGGGTGGCTGGTTCCGGGGGCGGGTCCGCGGATGGGGAT
>JAAGWQ010000315.1:0-47896 GCA_013396295.1 Fusarium heterosporum
TATAAGGAATAAGAACAAGCTCCAGGCTTCAATGATCAATATCAAATAACACGATTAAAGTCCAATATCATTCACCGCATCCAGAGAGTGGTATTTGGGAGTTTTTACTCAGCTATAGTAATTTCGTTCCTTCTTATATTAGAGCTGTTTATTCTGTTTTAGATGCCTTTCCTTATTAGCCAAGGTGCCAGTTCTTTTGCAGCTGGTATGGTATAATAATAAAACGTGAATTTCTTAAGAATCTCAATTTCTTTCCTCCATAACTTAGCATTAATGTCATAGAATGGAAAACTGGTGTTTATTTCAAGAATTCGAAAAACCCATGGGCCATTCGAAGATATCGTTTGTCGCATCCCAACAAGCCGCAGCATCTAGAAAAGAACAATACAAGTCCCTACTCTTGACTAGTCATATTAAATCATCTGTACCTTCTATAGCCTGGTGCAAATTATTTGACTCTATTATTCGCCTGTCACGGTATTGGATTGCGGAGATTGCGATTCGAGTGGTGTTAGTCAATCACCATGGGACAACATCTGAATACACCAAAGACTAGCCAGTGTCTCGAATAATAAAGGAACTCGACCGACTCATAAAGCAGACATGGACTACCAAAATATACTTTTTCCAGATGGTTGATTCTCCTTTCGCTATGATATCTTTATCGAGAAGTAATGTGACTTGCTACAAAAGTACTTGGTAAGTAGAATGTCGTGTGCCTGAGATTACAGGTAAATAGAAATTGACACCGTATTTTTCGGGTTTCAGAAGAAGCAGGTGCTTCTGATTTGAATGAGGTTAAGTCATCATCGCTGTCAAACTGGGGGGCATGTCATTGGTTTTAAGGAAAAGTGTAACTTCATTATGGCCATAGCTGGTAGCTAGATCAACGTATATGCATTGATACCCTTAATATTCTTATCTCACACGTAAAGCCTTCTTTCCAACCAGTTATTTGGATCCAGGGACATACGTGATTGGCCAAGAGACCTTCTCTTTGGTGGAGAAAATGCATGGTTTTATCTCTTTGTCAAAATCAAAACCAAGTTCCGTCTGCTTAAGGCATTTTGGAGTAAATGCAAGATTACCGTTGGTCACACACACTGTAGAGTAAGATGAAAACCCTGAGTATGCACTCAGAGCATACTGCGAGAGTATAAATCAGTTCAGATAATCTCCAACTTGTCGGTACTTCCACGACCATCAGATCGTAGCTCAGCCTGTCACAGCCTCCAAGTGGATCGTGAGAGATTTTCCCCTAGCCGCGATGGCGAAAGACATGCCTTGACGTGGCAGTAAAAAGAAGCCTAGCTAGCGAGTAAAACTAGCTTTAGAAGTATTTTAACAGGTGCGTAATAATGTGCGAGTCCATTGCCGAAATCAATAGACGACCGCAACGGTTATGGGCAAAGCGGGGAAGGAAAGAAACAAGTGACAAAAGTCGTCTTGGGGCCCAAGCGAATAGAGAAGGCTAAAAAGAGGGGTTTGTCAAGTCGTTGAACGGAAGCTTTGATATGGAGCATTGTCTACCGCTCGCTAGAGAACGCGAAGAAGCATAATACAGCAAGCGACACTGACTGCCGATAGGCGAAAAAGACGATCTCTTTACTAGGACTTCTATAACGGCTTGATCTTATCTCATTCTGGGAAATCGAAGGTCTGGTCATTTCTTCAGGTGGTAAGCAGCTGATGCTCAGCCGCAAGCGACTATCAACGCCACTTGATACTTTTATTGGACGGTTGGTTCTAGACCTTGTCATTAACCTTTATATAAAGTGTCTCTTTTCTGCCATAGACCAGTATCACTCTCACTGTTGGCACAGTCTGACTTCTATGCTTGCTGACTGGCTTCGCCATTTGAGAATTACTTCTCCACCTGCCTTGCATCACCAATGGAGCTCGTTAAGCCTTTGGGGCCCAAACTGAGTATCAACATTCATCCAAAATGGGTGAAGCAATTACGAGAAAACATGAATATTTGTTGTTCTTTTGGTTTTAGTAGCAGTGGATCAAGTCAGGAATTCAACGTTATTGCTTGGGCAAGGCGTAAGTCATCGTCGGGTTCTGAAAGCTGAGCGATGAGCTCTGGGAAAGCGGCATGCTGATAGTTCCTGTATCTAGCCCCTCAAGAATTCCTGTACATCCCATTCGAAGAAACCTATTGTATCGCTGCCTGCGAAGAATCGATACAGCCCGGTGGTAGGTCTTCCCCGGCATGGTCAGCCGGATATCTCTAACAACTATCCAGATGAGGTTGTCCCTGGCACTAGATCAGTCCCAATAAGTATTGGACAAACTGTTTCTGTCGGCGAAGACTGGACTATGTCGACTACAGATTCCCCAAAAGGTACAGCCGCAGATGCTTTCAGGTTCCAGCTTAAGGCGGATGCAGATGCATCTGCCATTATCTCCAACGCGATTCATCGAGTCACGCAGCCAGTCTATATCGCTGGTTTGGGCACCTTGCCAATGCCTTGCGGGACATATACTATCAAACCAACAGGCAAGGCTTGCTTGTTCTTTATGGGCCAACAGCAGAAAACAGCTTTCTCCATGGACGACGTCTCTATCGGATGCAAGATTATACAGTATGCAGGCAATCTCCCCATGACTGTTTCCTTCAGCGAATATGGAACGTGGATTGTTTCATAGGGATACCATGCGTGAGATGCGTCAAATGAAGCAATAGCCAAGAGTCTAGAAGTAAAGCATTAGGGTTTCTAAGATTATTTTTTTTTTAGATTTTTCTTTGGATTCAAATAACTACAATTTATGAAGTCCAAGTCTGGGTGTATGACCGCGCATCAGCTTTGGCTCAATGTTGGCTATAATAGCTGCATTGCCGGAACCCCTCTACGTGTCCCAAACATCAAATGAAAGATTGGTGCAGCAAACCCCTCGGTTACGCAATGAAGCCAATGATAGGCCACTGTGGTCAGAACACGTGTAGTCGGATGACTCCAAGTTATACCTGCGAAGTGGTCCGTCAGAGGAAATGTCAGTTCGTATCCCAGAGAAGAACTTGTTGAAACCAATAGAAGCTGGCTAGTAAGCAGTGTGCTAGACTGAGGGGCTAATTAGTGCTGCGGGGTTTGCAAGCTTTTTACTAGTGAGATCGATAGTTGTAAAGTGGCTGGCTAAGTGGCCTTGCATAGTTCAGTTTCGTCTTGACCTTTCCTTATTAGGATTGTCCCGCACATTCACTGCCACAGTGTCTGGGACATTGCTAACCTATATCCAGACTGATGCGGGATCCATGTCTATATTTTTCCAGACCCCCTGCGATGTCTACTGTGTTACAGGATGCGTGACTCTATTGAATTCTAGTAGAGCTATTTGCTAGTCCACATGAGCTGAACTTCGCAAGATTCGGTAGTAGCCCACCAATCGTGGCATCGAATCGTCGTAAGATGGAATAATAGTTCAAAACTAAGTCAAGACTATGAGACTGCGTGTTCGATGGTTAGCTGAACCTTGACCAACACAAAAGAGGAGGTACCCTTGCCATAGTAGCAGTCACCGTTGGCGTGCGGCACGAAAAAGGAAGATATAAAGTGAAGCTTTCCGCCAGCCAATTCTCCCTCAATCCCACAGTACTTCCGTCGTAACAACATCTAGACTCGGTACAGAGGTCAATTATTCTCATCTTCTCAGATATATATTACCATAATGTCGAACTACCGGCTCCACATTACTGTTACTGGAGAGTGGGTTAAGAGGTTCAATGAACAGGGTTATCAGCTCTGTTTCGCCAGTGGCGTCAATGCTGGCGGAAAGACCAACTTCAACGTGATTGCTGCGACTCATTGTAAGATACATATCTTGGGGGGTTTTTTTTTTTTTTTGAACCCACAGGATGCTGACATATGACGTCTAGCTATTGCCAATAATATCACCATCCAGTGGACTGATAACTGGTCGATTGCTGCGAGCCAAGACTCATTTGAGCACGGAAGTGAGAAACTGACCGCACCTCATCTTGAGTTGGTACCATGTTTCTAACCATGTGTAACAGTGTTCCTCAATTCAGCAACAGATCTCACCGACATTCAGCCTGGTCAGAGCTATACTCTTCCCGCTAACTGGACAAACGGCGTGGTAAACCCAGACTCCACCTCGCCTGCAGGCGGATTCAAGTTCATCAACAAGACGAACGGAGCTGGCGCCATTGTGTACAAACGTATCAACGGAAAGCCCTCCCCCATCTATCTCAGCCCTTACGCACCACTGCCCCCAGGAACTGAGGACTTGACCCCTGTTTCAAAGGTGACGGTGTGGTTCTCTCGTGACGTTCAGCCTGGCACAATGATTTCACGTATTGACACTCAGAGTATGGAAGTCGATCTGTCGGGAAGGACACAGATTGAGCTTGGATACGACGGGAGCTGGTCACAAAAGTAAGAGGTGTTATTCTCGGACAACGACGCGGTACTGCGATTTAGTTGAACAAGCAATAAATACTCGAAGATCGTCAACTAGGGAGTTAATCAACTTTATGATCTAAACACCAAACCCTTCAGCCATTGCTTCTAGTTCTCAACAGCCTCCTATCTTATCCGGTATCAATTGAGTAGTACATTCGAAAGCCCTCCTTTCTTTCTCCAGCGAGACTTGACATTCAAGTCCATGGCAAATACGTCTGCTCATTCTTTCTTAACATGTAAAAACTAACCAGCGTGAACAAACTGAGTTAATGCTAGAAGCAATGCCAGCCTACTCAAATTCAATGAGTGGCGGATATGGGGATGTGTGATATCTAGTTTAATGAGCAAGTAAGCTGACGTAACAGACTAGTGTAGGATTTAAATAGCGACTGTGTGTAAGATCATATTCTTCAACATACTAGTCTTATCAACATCTCACTTATCAAAATTCCTACATACAGAGTGTCTTTGAGTAATGGTTACTCTTCCAACCGTGGCTATCGCAGGTGCGACTGGTAATCTTGGTGCAAAGGTTACTGGTGGCTTTCTCCAGCCTCCATTTCGTGAGAGATTCCATGACGTCATAGTTCTAGCACGCTCACAGTCACCCAAAACCGAGGAGCTTGTGAAACGCGGCGCATCATTACGTCTGTATGCCGAGGATAACTTAAAAGAGGCATTGTATGGAGTGGATGTGCTGATCAACACGTACGTCAACTTCACTCTCAACGTGACAAGATCTGACAAAGCTTTAGTGTAGGCCCCAGCGGCCATCACTTCAAAGAAGCCCTTCTTCGCAGTATCCCTGGTTCTAGCGTGAAGCTCTATTTCCCATCCGAGTTTGGTGTCGATCATTATGTACACGACTTTCCGCACGAAGAGTGGGACGCGAAGAAGGCGCACTTCCGGCTCGCATCAGAGCTCATCTCCAACATAAGCATATGCCGTGTCTATGCAGGCCTTTTCCTCGAGGACTCTATCGGTCCGTGGTTCGGCTTCGATACTAAGCGAGGCAGATACGAGGCAGTAGGGCATCCTGGGCAAAAGACGTCGTACACAAGCATGTACGACGTTGGCAAGGCGCTCGCGATACTTGCATGTCAACCAGTCAGTTTGATACCACCCGAGGTGCACCTGAGCGGTGACAGCAAATCCATGAATGAGATAGCAGAGCTTATGGAGGCGAATGGGGCTGGCCGTATTGATGTGTCCAGCGTGCCACTTGAAAGCTACAAGGCTAGCGTCTTGGCGAAGCCGTCACCTACCCCAGAGCGATACTTACGATTCTTGATGGGTGAAGGGAAAGTTTACCATTCTATCGGCGGGATGGGTAATCAGAATGACATCGTGCAGGTAAATGGGGGTCTATCAACTTGGATGTCCGTGTCTCAATTGGCAAAAGAGACGCGTGGCAGGCCTTGGGCTGAAGCAGAATGGGAAACGTCCAATTAGGATTGATTTGGGACATGATAGCCTGCTATTGCCGGCGACTTGTTCTGAAAAAGAACTACGTTTGAGGGACGAAACCTCTTGATGAGATCATAATAAAAAATTCAGCAGTCTTATCTGGGAGAATTCGAAGACAAAAAACCTGCCGTCCAATCCATTGAATGGTCTCTGCATCGAGGTCCATTCTTCGGACCGTTACTGAAGCTATTCAGCAACCTAGGGAGCAGAGAACATAGCCACTGAAGTTCCAAACGTAACGTCATAGCAGCCACGGTCAGCTTCCCCATGAGAGGGTAACTTTTTGTCCCAACAGTATCTGGCCATTCAACAATTACCCGCTTTAGGAAATGACTTGTTTATGCTGTATCTACCACGTGACTGTACTGTACCAGAATAGTCACGAGCTTGTGGCCGTGCGAGCTGAGTGGAGTCCTATTTGAGTTTAGCTTGCGATGTGAACTAGAATGGTTCCCGCAGCAGTCCGCACTCTCATCTACCCTTCTGAAAAAGCATGAGATGATTCCGCACGATTTACTCGGCTTGTAAAACAGACAATATTCATCAGGCTTGGGTGTATGTATGATCAGTAGGTTACATTTTGTGTTGGTTTGGTGACGTGGAACATGACGTCAAGGCGTGGAAGAGAAGAAAACCCTCCGAGCTTCAACTGGAACATTCAATCAGGACGTGACAAACTGGCCGCACTTGGACCAATGACCCAGGTGACATGGGTACTATGAATCTCGGCACGCGCCTAGTATACATCAATCGATCAAAACATATCCAGGCCACGACTACGCTGATAGAGGACCTCTGACAATGAGGTGGAAGAAAATCTGTCACTTGGAACTATCGAGAGACCATTCTATGAAACATCCATACATATTAAATTGAGTGAGATGCTACAAGAGGCGATTACTTATACGCTTAGCTTATCTGCGCACCCTGGTAAATAATCATGCAACGCTTATGCCCCTCACCCATCGCAAACCAGTACCGAAATAGGGCGTCTATTGACGTGTGCACTGATGATCGACAGAGCCTCGGTAATTCTAACCTTAGCTTAGTGGTTTGGTGGACTAGTGACAGCAGTGGAGACCAATAAGAGTACAGAGACTGGTAGAACTGGGCAAGCCAAACGGCAAAATTCACATGTGGCAGCCAATATTCACGATCAATTATATATAGGCTGAACCCAACCTTCTCAATGCAGCACAATAACACAGTCTCATCATCATTCTTGGTCACATCACACGCAACATGGCCTCACAATCTTCGACTGTCGTGCTCGAGAGTGACTCGTCACGCCTCGACGCAAACCCAAATCTCAGTCTAAAGTCACGACAGAACCCAAAGGACTCCATGAAGTCTACATGGCGCAAAGCCGACAAAAACGACTGGACAATGTCGCACTGGTTCTTTGAGATACTGGGCATTCATCATGTTACCCTGAACAAAGATGTTCCTGTGCATCCCAAAACAGACAAAGTGCCATACACACCAGAGTGGCAGCTGCACCGCTGGGTGTTGGTACATGCACTCTGTCCGATGGCTATACACCACGCCTATGTATCATACACTGGGCAAAACTTTACGCCTATCCAAGCCTTTGTCTTCTACAGCGTTGCTTTCAAAATTGCTGCCGTGCACCTACTACATGCCCTACGCAGGGTCGGCCACCAGACGGGCTTTTTGGATGGCGATAAACATGAGAGAGATGGGGTGCCTGATGTTGGTGTCACCAAGGTCCTCAAAAGCCTTATAGCCACGTCTAGCTTTCGCCCCGTCTTTACCGTCTTTCTCAGCTACCGTACCGCCCAGGCTCCTTCATCCACCAGTTGGGTTTGGCTGCCACTGGAAATCGGACTATACGGCATCGTCCTTGACTTTTGGTTCTACTGGTACCATAGACTCATGCACGAGGTTGGCAGTCTTTGGAAGTACCACCGCACTCATCATTTAACCAAGCACCCCAATCCACTTTTGACACTATACGCCGACTTCGTACAGGAAATATTCGATATCGCCGTTATCCCTCTTTTGACTTACGCTTCTCTCAAGTTTGTGGGTCTTCCCATGGGCTTCTACGACTGGTGGATCTGCCACCAGTATGTCATGTTCACCGAGCTGGGTGGCCACAGCGGTCTACGTGTCTATACAACACCTCCCAGCACGCTTGGCTGGCTCCTTCGTCTGCTTAAGGCTGAGCTTGTGATCGAAGACCATGATCTTCACCACCGGAAGGGATGGAAGACAAGCGGCAATTATGGCAAACAGACTCGTCTGTGGGATAAGATCTTCGGTACTTGCATTGACAGGATTGAGTTGAAGGACACAAATATGGATTGGGATACAGTCGTTGACCTTCCGATCTTTTGGTAAACGGTTGGTGATGATGATGCGTTTAGCAAGTCAGAGGATGCTTGGAAATTATTGTATGGCTTGAAATGTTCTGCCGATTTATGGCGCGATGTGTGACGTTAGATACTAAGTTAGCTATCAGATTAGGACGAAAATTTTAGTTTGTCATAACTCTCATTGTGATTGATGGATGTGCCATACTAAACTGGATTTTCATATAAGGCTTCAATATTCTCTTATTTATAAGACAATCTTTTATCTCAGGTTGGACCCATAGACATAATGCTAGCCAGAAATCCATCACATCAATATTTATCTAGAATTGTAGACTGGTAGACAAACAGAGGGGTTTGACACATACGGTGGCAGATTTAGTGAGGTTAAGTATCATAGCTTAACGCCGGTTAATACCTCGTATACGATATACTTAGCTACTATAACCAAGGATTGAGATATAGGCAAGCATATATAACCATACCTACAGCAATATACGGGTCCAACCCGCTTTTCCACCACTCAAACAATCAGCACCATGATTGGATTTAACCGTTCGGATGTATCTCTTTCCACAAATTCCACAGAATATTATCGCCATTGCTGCATCTTTAGTTATTGTTCAATTAGAGCAAAAATCTCGGCTTTTTGCATCTTTGTTGCTCCATTGCCCGCGTATCACCTCATGGAGATTGTTGGGCCATAAACCCAAAGCGTTGTCTTCAAGTAGACTCTGAATGCAGAGTTGGACACTCAGATCATTGAGTAAAAAAGGGGAACCTAGCTCTCGCTAAATCGACTGGGATGCACTCCACAATTCTTCTCCTCATGTAAACTGTCGGCAAGAATAAATGACTTTTGCAGGGATGTTTTCGGTTTAGTATGGGAACAAAATAACCATAGAAATAGCCTCAATCACACAACTAGTGTCTAGTAACAATAAAGTCACCGATTAATGAATGACTTCAAGACGGTTTCCATTAGTCTCTTGTCAAAGCTCTCTAGTTGTAATCGACTATGACGAGTGTTGCCAAGTAGGGGGGTCCACAACTTATGGCACGGTATTGTCCGGATTAGATCCATCAAGGGTCGAGACAACGAGATGTGGATAGTGCTAAGAATAGTTTTGGGAAGCCGGGGCGGGCATGAATGTCGGCATAAAGCTGTCACTTTTAGCACAAGCTTCGTTCTGGAAGCAGTCCGTGCATAGGGTCGTTGACACTACACTACCACCCTGTCAGCCCGATGCAATGCGATGAAGTTTGCTCATCAAATAGAGAGTTCCACGTAAAGGCTGAAGGGAAGTACGGATAGGGTGGACACCACAGCTGGGGCCAAGGCTAGGCGGTGCATCTGATCTATGGGTCATCTCGTATTCCAGAGCTTTTCTCCACGGGGGGATATGCAATTGCTAGGATCAACCCTTGGTCTTGCCATCCTGTTCCCTGCAACTCCCTGCTCCAAGGTCCGATTTTGCAACGTGTGAGGCAACTTCCGCCGACGATCCCTGACTATGACGATAGCGAGATGAAAGAGACCCCAAGTATATATAGACGTCTCTATTGACCTCTTCTCAACTTCTTGACTCACCATCCCGATTCATCCTCCCATCTCAACCACAACTCTACAAACACTTCTCCGTTCTTCAATCCAACAACCACCAAAATGCAGTTCAAGAACATTATCCTCACTCCTCTCATCGCCGCTGGCGTCGCTACCGCCGCTCCCAACCCCGACGTCACCGTCTTCCAGGGCGTGGCTCTCCGTTCCGCCAGCCCCATTCACCACACCTACCTCCAGGCCTCCGAGAATGGCCTTTTCCTGAAGCTCAAGGACCAAGGTGCCTCTTGCGACCGTGGTGTCAAGGAAGACGCTGCCACCTTCACCATCAGCAAGAAGAGCGGCGAGGTCCTCCTCTACTCCCGCAGCAACCCCCGCCAGCAGCTCTTCACCGACCGCTCCGGTATGGGTCAGGGTCTTCTCCAGTACCGAACTGGCGCTCAACCTCTCTGCACCCGCTGTGAACAGAACAAGTGGGCTATCAACAAGGACGGTCACCTTCAGTACGATGGCAAGGACTTCCGTGCCTGCCCTCAGGATGACGGTTCTTACTCTGTCTGGGTCAGTGCTGGTGTCAACAACCCTGGTGGCAACAAAGCCTGCGTTCCTTTCTCTATCATCACTTCAAAGGTCGAAAAGCCCGTTGGCTGCCTCTATACCCAGCAGGGTCAGTAAATCCGGGCTCTGATAAATTGAGCGATTCCATCCAGAAAAGTTCTCATTTGTCTTGATAAATGATATCTGGTCCCTCGCAATAACGATTTACCTTGCATATATTACCGGTACTCAGATGAGTTGAGGCATCTTAGTAGACAGTACATACAAAAATACACTTACACGATTACACAACACGCTCTGTTTGACCACCATGATCAGACGATTCCCTTAGTACTTCTAATCTTACTCGGGCTCGTTATCTTCCTAACTTTCCGTTATTCTGTGAAGCAGTTGAGCTACTATTTGAGCTCGTGCAGCGTCGAATTTTCTCATGAAACCCCAAACAAAGTATACCCTTTTCCCATAGAATCGGATTCGATACGCCCCATACTATTTCCAGACTGCTCCACCGAAACATGAACGAAACCTGTGCAACGCAGAATAACTAGTGATTAGAGTTGGTATGCATGAGCATAGTGAACATTACTCAGCTACTGACTTCTCTGTAATATCGCCCCCTATAGGTGTAAGAGGGTGGTTAAGTCAGGGTGACGTTAAGATCGTAGATAGGTCTGATTGTATTAATAGACTTTAACTTATAGAATCTCGGTGAAGGCTTTATATCCTCTCCTTATCTTAAGATATGGGATGGAATTACTAGTCGCCGACCGTAGCCCGATCCATAACCTCGTGATCCAGGCAATATCCTTACGGTATAGTCCACTCACTATATCTTTCGCAACTCTCATAATGTAACTTGAAACCGGCCCTTTTCAACCTCAATGCCATGACACAAGATACAGCACCTACTTCATCCCGAAGACACTTTTCTGTACCCCAGTCTGCATCAGTCTCGTCTTCTTGTCGTAGTCGACAATTTGCAAAGTCGATCATGAAGACCTTGTACTCGTCATTCTCCGGAACGATCATGAAGTTGTCGGGCCGAACGTAACAAGTTGACCTTGATGGAAGCGGCCATTGCCATGCTGGCAAAGGTAGCAACGGAGATGACATTGGTGAACTGCATTTCGAAGTGAAAGGTGTTTTGATGAAGTGTTGCGTGGTGTTCGATGTTGTTGTGGGTGTGAAGATGATTTGACAATGAGAAGGGCGAAGACCATCCCTTTATACTTCCAAGAGCTCTTCGAAAGAGACTAATCGTAACCTCCTTTGCGTCCTACTCTTACCCTTTGAGTCTATTCCGGTAGATGATGACACCCTCGGACGGAGTGATACGAGAAACTCGCATCCAAAATGGAACGCAGCTCCATCATTTCAGGTCAGGATGATGACATTGACAAGTTTAGATCCTATACGAGATATTGAATGAGCTGTGAAAGGGCTAGATTGAACGGTCGCGATGCCGAGTACCGGCTCGTGCAACGTCAATGCTGCGCTTTTGCCACGAAGCATGAAAATATTGCTAAGAGTAGAAGGTCGGAATCGCTGAGGTAAGTAGCACCCCAGAGAACGGAGCTTGAGTCATGCTTAGACGGTATTAGGTAAACAATATTTAAAGGGATATCATAACTGTTTTGGGATACAACGTACTGAAAAGTGCGAAATGTATGGATCGGCCGCGCACAAATACGAGAGAGGATGGTGGGCCGAGCATTCAATATGACAGAGCAGTCGAAACTCCCGAGAATAGCCTGGTAGACAACTTCAAACGTCACTAAAGTCAACCCAATCTCTGAACCTATTATTCAACATTCGTCTTAACTCATCTAATGCGTGAGTCTATCAAGTGGAGGGGCGGCCGGGACGGGTAAGCGGGACGGGACGGTTGAAAAGGTAGGCCAACGAAGATCAGAATCGGCCGCCCCTGCATAAGCGATGCTTCTATACGAATATATGTGGTATTTGATTGCTTCATTTTGGGGCACAGTAAGCTGACAAAAGCTTGACTAGTCATAACATAAGCAAACATAAGCATGGAGTATTATTTATCTAATTATATGAAGGTGGGCTGAGATACATGCCGAGAATATAACATCATATCAAAAGCTTAGGTTAGGGACAAGCTGGATTGATTTTAGATACTCACAGACTCTTTATTCACAAAGCCATATGTATTACAAATATATTGAAAGTGTGCTGATCAAGGTGGTGCATACAAATACAGTGAGTGGGGAGAAAGTCCATAAATCATCCTAAGCTCACAACCACGTGAGATCCGACTTTCCTCCCGGTAACATAACTCGTAGAGGCCAACCCTTGACCTGATAAATCTCACCCACAATCTTTTGCAACCAGGTGGTCGCAAGAACTGGAAAGACATACTCAAACCTCTCCTTCATGGAGACCTCCACAGCAGCATCCCAAGACCGTCGAGCACCTTCCTCATCACCCAAAGCGACCTGCGCATGAGCCATAGATAAATGAACAATCGCCGCCGTCCACCCGTGCCTAGACTTGAAGATTGACAGTGTCTCCATGATTTGTCCGGTGTGCCGCCAGATCTCGAGGGCTTCGACGAAGTTGAGACGTTCGTGCTCGATACGTGCTGACAGGATCAGACGTCTCATGCGAAGGACCTGGTCGTTGAGGTCATCTAGCTCTGGTGGTTCTATACTCATCAATTCTTGTAAAATAGAAGTTGCCTCACCGATACTTCCGAGTCCTATGTAGCCCTCTGCCATGGCCATGATCAATCTTCGAAACGGACGGCCTTTTCTAGCAGTGATATTATCAAGCTCAACTTGGATAATCTCAAGAGCCTTTTCATACTCGTGTAGCTCGCAGTGGATCTCAGCTAGCCTCGTAACAATGAGCAGCCGCGTGTTCTGCCGAATCGGTATTGTCGAGTTGAGCCATAGATGCTGCTCCAAAGATGCTCTCGTCGTTTTGAAGTCCCCAACGGAGTGAAAAAACTTTGCAGCCACGCCTTGAAGCCTACGTGTGACTTCAATTTCAAAAGTAGAAAGGGGATGAATACCGTTCCAGTTATAAATAACCGAAGCAACATCCTTGTCATACCTGTGGATCTTATTTTCAATGTTGGAGATATGCAGCCTTCCTTTCAAGGCATTATCTGACCTCGTTTCTCCTTCGTTGTCAGCGGATAGAAAGTCAAGTATGAGAGATTCAGATCTTTCAAACTTTCCATCAATGCGGGATATGATACTGTCGAAGAGTGTGACTGAAGCTTGGAAGTAGTAAGACATGTTCTTGCGCAAAAGCGATTTTGCTCGCTCGATGGCTGCTAGACGAATTGAGAAGAGGTCGCGCTCGCAGAAGAAGAGAAGAGCTTCAATGACAAAGGGTCGAAACGACGACGGTATTCTTCTTTGAGATGTCGCTCTATCGAGGAGATTCCATATGGCTTTCTTGATAGGTAGCGGCCTGCATGTGTTAGCTTGAGAAATATGATTCAATGGTTATTTTACCAGTTGACCTTTCCTTCATAGACAGGAGGACACCCAAAACATATTAGTTTCAGGGCAATATTCGCCCAGTCTTCCATCGTCTGTGGCGTCAGACGACTAAATAGCCTTTCTTGCGTATCTAGGTTGATCGACCAAACGGGCGTCCCATCTTCCAGATTCTGCTTTATAACCTCCTCACGATGACCAAGCTGCGCGAGTCGATCATCATCCGAAAGTAACGCAATCAGGTCAGACGTGAACCCAAATTCGGCTGCAGAGGTAGCCACAACTTCACCATGGCTCGACCACCGTCTCATTGGGACTTTTATGGCTTTGAGAAGGTCGACTGGGATTTGGTCACAACCTAAAGCCTGTAGTAGAAGGAGACCTTGTTCAGAGGGTGATACGCAATCTCCATATTCCAATAGCAGATTGCGATGCGAGAGTATAAGCGAAGGATCTGTAATTGATCAGTTGAGACTATGTAATCGAGTACCCGTCCTTACCGTCAAGTTGCTCCAAGATCAAGTTCTGTACAAAGTGATGCAGGTTGGGAGCGTCGACCCCAATGCTCTGGATATGGTCAAAAGCCACGCTATCGTCCATGTTCAAATATCTCTCGTATCTAACCCTATAAGCTTCACCTAGATAATTAGGGGATGGTACTTACGTCGAAGCAGGCACTTCCGTGGGAAGCCAGAGAATAGAACCGACCCCTCCAAGCCTCCGGGCAATCTTGATGTACTTGCTTCCCGCATAACGTAACTCGGACAACGTGCGCCCTTGGATAACGTTGGACACATCCTGCGACATCCACGCACTGTCGTCTAATTTTGACCTCAAGAAGATGGTCATGCAGGCAATCCGCCGTCGCAATTCCTGATGTAACACATCGCCAGGCGTTGTCCAGAAACTTTTAGTGTCGTCTTTAAAACAGTCGTACAATTTCACCACCCTCTCATACCCAAGTGGCTGAAGAGACAAAATCTTGGCAGTGCGCTGATTGCTGGGTATGATTTGGTAGCGCACCTCCTTGGAGAGGGATTTATTCCTGGCAAGGATCGTCCGGAGAGCCTCGAGATGCTTATTCAAGCGTGACGCAAGATCAGCGGACTTTGTCGGATCAAAGTTATCAATCAGCTGATTGATACCGCTGCAGGAACACGCCATCTTGGCTAATCAAGTGAAGATCGTGGAGCTGATCCCTTCTCACAGTGAGAAATGATGAGAATCTTCCAGGGGATGTAGGGGATTGACCCTCAATTTCGCGGGGCATGAGCTCTCACTGTGAAAAAAGAAAAAAAGTCTCGCTCCGATAACTGGCGACTGCGGACGAACTAACTGCTTTTGGGGCTGATGGGCCCATACCGGTTGGCCGGTAATTTTGAGGCTTGTTATCAGATCTTGAGGTTTGAAGTCACTTTGCCTGGAATGGAGGTCTCTATACCGGTACCGGTACTGAAGAAGAAGTATAATAGTCTCAATCGAAGGGTTCACATCCTAATGATGCTGTTTCTGATGAAATCCGAGATTTTGATTAGACTTAACTGGACATTGGCAACCAGAGGCCAGTCCATTTTCTAAAGGTATACTTACAACCTAAGACACAACTTAACTGGGCTTCTCCAGCTCTGGTCTCGACGCGCGCCAAGTGGGGAAACTAAGTGAGCCGTCTGAAAACCTTGTTGAAATTGCCGTGAGAGACCCACCAGGAATTGATCTGATAAAGGCTGCGACATCCGGTGTTTGATCAGATAATCTTTCTCCTATCATCACATCCATCTAAGATCCCACACATGGACTCTTCAAAGGAGATCAGGGCCTCCGAGGCACCCGTTTCCGACTCGGATAACGGCAGTGATCATGGCAAGAAGCCTGTGCCTTTGAGTATGAAGATACTCTCGGTCGTCATTGTCAGTACGATTGGCTTTGGTGGACATTGGAGTAGTGGTGTCACTGGCGCCCTCAAGAGTACCCTAAAAAAGGTAAATTGACCTGACTTTACTCATTTGCAAGCGACCGCTAACATGGTTATAGGAACTTCACATCACCAACACCCAATACGCAATTCTTGACACGAGCGAGAACTTTATCAAGACAGCTCTCATCCTTGTCAGTGGTATTGTCACGGATCGATATGGTGGTGCCAGTATGTTCTCTCATTGATCTGTACCGACTGCAATCACTAACACTACTTAAGGCACAATGCTCTGGGGTAATGCCGTCTTCAGCCTCGGCGCAATCCTCGTTGCAGCAGCGACAACAATTCGAAACTACAAATTCATGATCGGCGGCGTCATCATCCAAGCTTTCGGCGACGTCGCTACCCAAGTCGCACAATACAAGATCTTTTCATCTTGGTTCCCCCCATCGTCTGGCTTCGCATCTACTCTAGCATTCGAACTTGGCATCGGCAAGATCGGCTCTTTTGTCGGTAAAGCCACTGCCAATGTCATATCCAAGAACCTCGGCGACTTTAGCTGGGCATACTGGATGGCTGTGTTCATGAACCTCTTTACCAATGTCGCGACTCTCTTCTTCTGGTGGTTCACACGCTGGTGCGAGAAGCGATACGCCGGCACAAGAGATCCTGCGACGGGCGAGAAACTTACCGAGAACAACAAGAAATTCGAGATCAAAAAGATGCTCACCCTTCCGTGGTCTTTCTGGCTGATTTGTCTATTCTCTCTCTTCCAGACCTCGACGGCCAGTATCTTTGCCTCCAACAGTACTGAACTAGCGGAGCAGCGTTTCAAGATCTCGGCTGTCAAGGCAGGCTGGTATTCATCCATGTCTCAGTACCTTGGTTTCTTCTTCGTGCCCTTGATCGGAATATTCGTGGATGTGGCTGGACAACGAGTCACGCTCATGGTTGTGTGTGCTCTTGGCATGCTATTGTCCATGTGTTTGGTGGCCTGGGGCCCAAGTGTTTCCGGAACAGCCGCCAGCTTTGGTCTTTTCGCTGTTGCCAGTTCCTTTGGACCTACCGTCATCATCGACAGTATCCGCACGAGCATGTGGTACCAAGATGTATTCGGTTCAGGCTACGCGATAAAGATTGCCATCAACAATTCCATGACCATCATTGTTGGTGTTATTGCAGGCGTGCTACAGGATCGTGACGACAATAGTTACGACAACGTCACCATTTTATACGCCACCCTCGCAGCGGGCTCAGTCGTCGTGGCAGGCATCATGTTCGCGCTGTGCTTCGCGAGCGACCTCATCGGCCATTTGCAGTGGAGTCACAAAAAGAGGGTCAGGAATGGACACGTGATCAACGCCAAGAAACAAGAATTTGAGAGTGAAGGACATGCTGAGAAGAACCGAAAATTGGGTCTTGTCAACTTTTCAGCTGTCATTGTCCTGATTCTTGGCGCGTGGGCGGCTTATTTCTGGGGTTTGGCTACCAAAAACAACTACTGAGCATAGATGAGTTGGGATGGGTAAGATAGGGGTTGATGAGATATGTAATGATACGATGGGAAACCTTGGCATATAATGCTTATGCAATTTGGAATTGTGCACAAATATCGTGACTGTGACTTTGACTGCTTTTGCCATTGTAGCCACAAGACCGAAGCGACAGCCAGTCAATTCATGATACACCAGAAGAACAGAGAGCCACCCAAACAGTCTCCAGCCCTTATATACAGTTCATGACCAGAATTTATCCTGCACCCAAAACTCGGTGAACTCGCCGACGGAGAAAAGTAGATTACCCCCAGTCAGGGTTACAGGGACTGTACACGCGTTGCATAACAACAGGCTACCCTACTCCACAGAACCAGATATAGAAGCCTTGGCTGTTTGCGCGCTCCGGATTATTCCTTGAGCAATACGACTTGGCATTGAGCTTGTATATTGCCAAGCACTGTTATTTTTGCCATTTGTGATGGCTCGGATCCAATCTCTAAGCGCGTATACAAAAAGTGACCGGTCAGCGCGTTAATGGACTAAAACGCGAAGCTTAAGATAAAAAAAATTCCACACAGCCATTATCAGGCATAAATAGAGCCCTAGCCACTTATCGCCAGCCGTCCAACAATGTTTGACCCGACCGACATGGCAGCTTGTCTCAGAGCTTCTGCCTCGCTTAGAATTAACTTATGTTATGCTTAATTGTCATACCGCATATCTCCCCATCCGAAACATGTGGATCAAAGCGATATTTGGAGGACTCCAACCCCACGTTTGTCCCTACTATGCCAAGGGGAACTGAATCATGACTCTCCCGCCAAGACCCAACCCTTGATGTTCCGGAAGTCTTGAAGCCCCAAGAATCCCCGCAACATCGCCAAGCACTTGCGAGTCGTGCATGACGTTCTTCACTTGCATGCAACGGGTTTTCCGAAGCCTGCACGTAATTGGTGCGATGCTCATTGGACGCCTTCACCCCATGGGGATGGTCGCTTACTTGTGAGGGGACGTTGCTGGGGATGAAACCCAGACCCGAAATCTTGGCTGGATAAGCCGGCAATTGAAATGGACGCCGAAGGATATATGGCAAAAGGTGGGAAAAAATCACTCGCCAAGAGTTGGTCATATCACACCATGACGAAGCTTGGAGGACCAAAAGCATGATGTTTCTGAATAGAATCCGCAATCATTGTACTTGTATCTCAACAGCTCGATGTCTGATAGAATGGGAAAAAAGTAGTTTCAATATCGTCTGATTATCAATACGAGCTACAAAACACAACCCTACTCCAAATCCACAACCATATCCCTCTCCATATACCCACGTCTCCTCTTCCCCACATTATAAGGCATGCTCTTGGCTTCCTTGGCTTCTGCTGGTCGTATGTTCACAACAGCCAAGGGCCTTAGCACCTTCTCTTACGAGAAAAGATTCTCCATCTCGCTGTGGAGACGCGAACAAGCTTCCCCAGGTTCCCCGCAGTCTCGAAGCAACTTCGTCTTTGAAGGATGCAGACGTGGTGGAGTCCAGATGTGATGGAGTTGCCAGTGACGAGGTTGGTAGTGGTAACTGAAGCCTATAAAAAGGCCTCTCCTAAGGTAATATCATTCTGCAGACAGGCAGACCTGTCCCTTTGCCCTATCTATTCTTTGCTACCTGCCCTCACACCATGTCGGCTCCCAAACCAACAACCGGCGAAGCCTTGGACGAATATGTGAAAGTTGGCGTACCTTTAAACAACATGCCCACAAACGAGGATGAAAAGGCAGAGATATCCCCCAATCTCAACCACGTCGAGTTACTAGGGTTACCCAATGCCGCAGAATTAGAAAAGAAGATTGTCCGCAAGTTGGACTTTTGGATGTTGCCCCAGCTGTGGATCCTCTACATGTTCAACTACCTCAACCGAACCAACATTGCTCAGGCGCGTTTGAACACGTTCAACGAAGACCTTAATCTCAAAGACGGAGATTATCAGGTATGATTCACCATCAAGCTTGGGTTCTAGGCTAATGATTAGACTGCTGTTGCTATCTTGACTGTTGGTTACATGGTGGCTCAGCTACCCTCCAACATGTTGATCACGCGTGTTCGGCCATCAATCTACCTCCCCGCCGCTGCATTTATCTGGTCAGCTATCTCAGCCTTGACTGCCATCTGCACAAGCGCTGGTGGTCTGTGGGCTGTTCAATTCGTCCTCGGTATCGTTGAGGCACCTTTATTCCCTGGTGTACGTCATGTTCCCTTCCTTTCTACTCCCATACTAAATTTTTCAGGCCGTCTTTCTCATGTCCTGCTGGTATACTCGTCGCGAGTTTGCTCTTCGCGTAGCTCTTCTTTACTCAGGCCTTGTCCTCGCGCAAGCTTTCTCTGGCCTAATTGCAGCCGGAGTCTTTGCTGGTCTGGATGGCCCCATGGGTCTTGCTGGTTGGCAATGGCTCTTTATCCTTGAAGGAGCTGGCAGTGCTTTCTTCGCCATCACTGCCTACTTCGTTCTGCCCAATTACCCCGACTCTCCTACGGGTGGCGCCACAAGATACATGACAGAAGACATGCGAAAACTTGCTGCTGCACGTATTCTCGATGACAGAGTCGAGATCTCGGAAAAGTCTACTGTTTGGCAGGGACTCAAGCTTGCTGTCACCGATCTCAAGCTGTACATGTTCCTTCTCATGAACATCTTCATCACGTCCTCGTATGGATTCAACAACTTCTTCCCCACTATCGTCAACGGACTTGGCTTTGGCTCTAGAGTCACTTCACTTCTCATGACTGCCCCTCCCTACGTCCTGGGAACCATCTGCACCTTCTTTGTAGCATGGGATTCCGATCGCCGCCAAGAGAGAGGTCTTCACATCATTATCCCCCTCTCTTGCTCCGTGATTGGATTCATTGTCACCGTCGCAACTGGCAACCCAGCAGTCCGCTATGCAATGACTTTCCTCTACGCAGCCGGATGCTTCTCTGCCAACACGCTGCAGTATACGTGGGCTGTGTCAACAATGAGTCAAACTCCCGAGAAGCGAGCAGCCGGTGGTGCCATCGTTAACATCTTCGGTCATCTGGGTAATGTCATTTCGCCTTACTTTTTCCCGGACAAGCATGCTCCTCGGTATACTATGGCCATGATTCTGCAGATTGCTTTTGCAAGTCTCGGTATCTGTCTGGCGAGTATCATCAAGTGGCACCTGACGAGAAAGAACAAGCAAATCCGGGCTGATGCTGATCGTTTGGGCACCGTCTTTAATCCGTTCACCACTTAAGGAATTGATCTGCCCATGTTTAGGGAGTGAAACCTGGTCAAATGAGAGATGAATTTAATACAACGTTTTTCCAATTAGTTTGAGAGACTCCTGCTATGAGGCAATCTTGACATCCACGTGATTACTCTTGCGAGGCAAGCAAAAAAATAATATTGATGGAATCCCCCAAAAATGTCAGCTGTGTCAATCGACCACGCCAGGAGTCGAACCTGGAATCTCTAGAGGGATCAGTTGCTGAGGACCGAAATCTAGCGCCTTAGCCATTAGGCCACGCGGCCTGTTGTGATTGGATGACACTCGAGCGTAGAATTTCATAACATATTTGCTAAATTCAAAAATCGTTGTAACCTTTACGAAACTAGACAAAGTTCCCAGTCAGGTAGACCAGGTATCATCACTACCCAACGGCCATTGCGCAGCCACTAGAGAACTCTATCATTAACTTGATCACTGATTCGTTTGATAAAGGCAGCGTTGCCAGCTGATTGGGCCAAGCCTAATATCGATACATTCAACAAGCAAAAGAGATTACAGTCCGGAACCGGATGCCGTTTACATTATTAACTTCCTCTTGTAGAAACGTTTTGTACTCATATAAAACTGTTCTGCTTGATATACACTGAAGCTTTCACATAGTCTTGTAATGCCCCAAAGACAGCTTGGTATCCTGGGTCACTAGGACCGGAAAATTTACAAATACTAGCGTGTGTCGCTGTTATCCCCAGACATATTTCTTTCTTTGCATGTCCAACTATGGCGGATTCATAAGGTACAACCTACACACATGTCAATCACATAGTACGTCAGTCAAGCCCGGGCTACTCACAAGGCCCTTGAGACCCTTGATTCCAGTCATGGGTTTTGTCTCCCAAAACGAATGAATAGTGAAATGGCCATCTTCAAGCATCTGTAGGAATGTCCGTTGAAGATTCACCAAAACTTCGCTATTGGGTTTCAGTCCTCGTAAAACACTAAGTGAAGGGCGCTGTAAAGCGAACTTTGTAAGGTTACTGGCAATGAGGCCCCAGCCTGCGGTGCCACTTCCATTGTGGGGTGTGGCCAAAAATATTATACCCAACACGGAGGAGTAAATCGGCAGATATTGGGGTTGGTGTTGGGAGCTTTTAGAGATCGCCAGAGCCTTTGATTATCAATGTTAGTCAATCTTGGTATCGTAACCAACAGGGTAGATACGAACCGCTTTCACTATAATACCGCCCAAACTATGAGCCACAAATATCAGAGGTCGAGTTGGCTGCGGTGCCGAGCTTCAGCATTTTCACCTATTCAGGCTTTGGGGGAGGCTTACGTTATCCCTCCTCTCCAGTTGGAGCGTAACCAGTAGGTTGTTCCCATGTTGCGAAATGTTCTGCGAGTCGCTGCCTCCAAAGAATTCCCGGATGACCTTGGTATCATATCCCCAGGTCATTATCCTCGACGATGCAAAGTCCTCGTGCACGCACAGCAAGTCATACGGCCAGCATACAGTGGTACCTACCGCTCGCTGTCTGCGCCTTTGCAGAAGAAGCCTCTCACGCCATGTAAGTGGGACACCCTCTGGCTCACTCTTGAATGTCCATGTCTTTTCTGGGTGACCTTGTAGGCCGTGAACGAATATGATGCTGGTCCATATCAGCAAATTAGTCGAGGTATTATAGTTCTGGTTTAGATGCGATACACTTACTCAACTCTTGCTTGTGGAGGATTTTGGAGGGTCGTAAAGCCCATGTCCTGGATTGGTGGCTTGGGAGGTATAGATGTCTTGAAATCTTTGGAGAAGCCAAAGTCAAAATCTGAGGTTAAAATCACTTCGCTAGGCACTTCATTGGTTAGGACAGAGGTTGCATTATCTTCTGGGATCCGTCGATAATTATCGTCGTCGTCGCCGTTATCACCGTCATCAATATCGTTATCCTGTTCATTGCTATCACTTGACCCCGGCAGACCATCTTGTCTGCCCAGTCCTTGACGAGCCGGCAGATTTGGTTTGTTGTTCTGTTTTGGTAACGTAAGGCCAGACTTTTCTGCTTTCTCGTCTCGTAAAACTTTCACAGCCGCAAAGTGGCCACTGTTGTCTGCTGCGTCTAGAGCAGTTCCAAATTTGACAGACACATCATTCATGTATAATCTTCCTCCACGATCTATGAGGATCTGGAGGACCTGTGTATTCCCAGCAAAAGCTGCCATGTGTAATGCTGTGCACCCTTCCTCAGTAAGTTGTCTGATATCGGCGCCTTCGTCCAGCAGAGCGTTGACGACACCTGGTGACCCGAACCACGAGCCTGCGTGAAGTGCATACTCGTATGGTCCGGCTCTGATATTTGGGCGGGCACCTTGCCTTAGCATATATCTGACCACCTTTACGTGACCCCTTGATGCTGCTGCGTGGAGAGCCGTTCCCCGAACTTGGCTGACCTGGTCGCCGTTGGCACCTTGCTGGATGAGTGACTTGACGACGTTCAAATGTCCACCAGCTGCAGCATCTTGTAGAGGAGATACCCCAGATGGAGATCTAGCATTGATACCGGCACCCTTTTTGAGTAGAAGGTTTACCATGGTCAGGTAGCCGAGTCCTGCGGCCTCATGTAGGGCGCTTCCTGAGGTGGTTGGTTGGGCATTGACGTCAGCCCCTGCGTCAAGTAGTTCAAGAACATCCTTCAAATTGTTTGTTCTCGCTGCATACACCAGGGATCTCGCCAATCTGTCCCGTCCTGAAAATGTGTCACTCTCCTGTGTTGGAATGATGAGCTGGGACCCAAGGAGAGTCTGTTTTCTCTTGTACGATCCGGCCCCGAACTTCTGAGCTCTGAGAGATCGCACAAGGTCGCAGAAAGTCTGTTCAATGTTGACAGCATGTTTCGCGGAGCATTCAACAAAGAATTCAATGCCAAGGCTCACGGCGAGCTCGAACCCTTCGGTAGTGGATACCTCTCGCTCAGTCACTCTGTCGGACTTATTCCCAACAAGACATATTGGTGTTGACTTGCCTCGAACCAGCTCAACCTGGTCATAAAACCGCTTAATTCGAGAGAACGATGAACGAGAACTGATGGAATAGATAAGAACAATAGCCTCGCAATCACCTATCCATTGGTCTCGAAGCGCTGTATACTCTTCTTGGCCGGCGGTGTCGAGGATATCGAGCATGCAATCGGCTCCATCTACCGTAACTTGCTTTGTATACGAGTCCTCGATAGTCGGGTCATATGTCTCTGGGAATCGGTGCAAACAGATCTTTACTATTTAGCTCAACGTATATTAAACCGATCGTAGTTTGTAGAAGTACCTGATGAACAAGAGCAGTCTTTCCTACACCTCCATCGCCGAGCAGAACCAGTTTATGCCACACTCTCTGATCTGGTACCAGTATGCCCTCAAGGACACGCATGAAATTCGACATGCTAGGCTACAGGGAGGGTGCAGATGAGCGGTCAAAGGCGCGTCGCTACGGTGTACAGGAACTTGACCCAGCTAAAACGAGCTCTAGAGTCTGAACCAATTCTTAGCATTCGACAGGCCTCAGAGAGGTTGGGTTACAGAGCAAACAAGGAGTGATAGGGAATAGGCGCTGGGATGAAAATAGAAACTCAGCTGAAGATGACGCAATGACCTCACGTGCGCATCCTCCTACCCAACCAGGGTTGATATCAGTAGGTAGCGAGGCTGTGTAAGCCACAGCGACATGGGGTTACAAGAGAGATTTGTCCTTCCTTCGCCATCAATCTTTTCGATTTAAAATGAGTCCTAAGTAGACGCGTGTCTAGAGTAACAACATCTAAGCTTTTCTAAGCTTGCAACAGCTGACTGTGATGTTGTGGACACCCTGTGACAGTAGTATATGAGCTACTACCGCTTGAGATTGTGATTGTCAGCTAGAGGCGGCCAATTGATTGAGGCTTAGAAAAGTTGAAATATCTTGATTTTATGGATATATCGGTTCCGGACTGTAGGAGTCATTGCAGCGCATCGTGTCGATGTGACATCTCAACATGTTGCGGCCTCCTGAGCACCTTGTCGCTGACTTACAATTGACATAACGAACACTACGAGTCCAAGGCCGTCAACTTGAACGACGACAGTAGAACTATAGTACGAAAAGGTGATTTGTCAACACTAGGGCAAGATTTGAACAAAATACCACAGATGGAGACAGAACAAGTACATTCACAATCAAAGGAGCAACAGTCTCAACACAGATCGGGAACAAAGGAAGTGTATTATGTAAATGCTAATTACGATGCAATAGAATCCCCCCAAAACAGTAGCCCCTTGGGCGATCCCCAGGTGTTTCTCACCAAGAATAGAAGATCACACACAAACATGATCCATGACGCTCATTCCCTCACTGTAAAGGCTCTTAGTTGGCAGGCTTGAAGCACTTCTTGGCGCGGCTGTTCCACTGGGGAGCGGAAGCAGGGCACGCGCATCCAAGAGTGGTCTTGTCAAAGAGTTGACCAGTCTTGTAGCAAGTGCACTTGCCAGTTCGCTTGTCGAGCTGAGCATCATCACCACAGTCGATGGTGCACTTGTTGCCGATCCACTTCTCACCGTCAGGGCAAGCACAGGTGCTAGAGGTCTTGTCAAAGACCTGACCCTTCTTGTCACAGACACAAGACTGAACGCGGTTGTCGTAGGTGGCAAAGTTGCCACAGTCGGGGATGCACTGGCTGCCGTTCCAGACCTTCTTGGCAGGGCATGCGCAGGTGGCGTCGGCGTCGTTGAAGAGCTGGCCTCGCTTCTGGCAGACACACTCCTTGCGGCGGGAGTCCCAGTTGGCAGCCTTACCGCAGGCAATGTGGCAGCTTCCATCAGACCAGACGAGAGCTCCCTCGCAGGCACAGGACTTGTCGGCCATGGTGTACTTCTGGCCTCGCTTGTTGCAGACGCAGCTGGTGCGAGCACGATCAAGTGTAGCCTGCTTGCCGCAGTCGAGGATGCAGCCGCCGTTGAGAGCCTTGAAGTCGGGGGCGTCGCAAGGGCAGGTGAGGGTGTCCTTATCGAACTTGGTACCGTAGGTGGTGGTGCACTCACACTTGTCGCCGTTGAGCTTGGCCTCGGAGCCGCAGTCGAGGACACACTTGTCCTTGGAGTCGTTGAGGGTGAGCTTCTCGCCGTTGCTGTTCTTGGTAGGGCAGCCGCAGGTATTCTTCTCCTTGTTCCACTCAGAGCCCTCGATGGCAGCGGTGCAGTCACAGGTGAAGTCGGAGTCGGATCCAGCAGTGTAGGTGGCTCCGGTAGGGCACTTGGCAACACACTTACCATCCTTGACAACCTTGTCATCGTCGCAGGCGCACTTGGGGCCGACAGATTCGGTGGCCTTGGTGAAGTTCTCGCCGGTGTTGGGGCACTCGCAGGTCCAGTTGTCACCGTCCTCCTTGTAGGAAGCGTCGGTAGGGCACTTGGGCTTGCATCCTTGAGCGGTCAGGTAGTTCTCCTTCTTGTCACACTCGCAGACAGCTGGCTCGCCATCCTCGCCATCCTTGATAAAGACAGTGTTCTCGATGGTGCACTTGGGGACACACTCGCCGTTGTCAAGTTTCTCAGAGTCCTTGACACAAGCACAGACAGGGGCATCGGTCTCAGACTCGCCGTCCTTGACGAACTTCTGACCATCCTTGGGACACTTCTTCTCACAGACAGGGTTGTTATCACTGTCGTCCTTAGTCCACTTCTCCTCAGGCTTGGAGCACTTCTTCTCGCAGACAGGCTTGTTGTCGCTATCATCCTTGGTCCACTTCTCCTCAGGCTTGGGGCACTTGGGGACACATTCGCCATCGTCAAGCATCTCAGAGTCCTTAACACAGCCACAGATAGGGGCATCGGTCTCGGACTCACCATCCTTGACGAACTGTTGACCGTCCTTGGGGCACTTCTTCTCACAGACAGGGTTGTTGTCGCTATCATCCATGGTCCACTTCTCTTCAGGCTTGGAGCACTTCTTCTCGCAGACGGGCTTGTTGTCGTCGTCGTCCTTGGTCCACTTCTCGTCAGGCTTAGGGCACTTGAGCTTGCAGTCACCGTCGACGAGGATCTCGGTATCCTTGACACAAGAGCAGACAGGGGCATCAGTCTCGGACTCGCCATCGCTAACAAACTGCTGACCTTCCTTGGGGCACTTCTTCTCGCAAACGGGGTTGTTATCGCTGTCATCCTTGGTCCACTTCTCCTCTGGCTTGTCGCACTTGAGAACACACTTGCCGTTGTCGTTGAGCCTCTCGGATTTGGCAATGCATTCGCAGACAGCCTTACCCTCAGCATCGTCCTTGACAAACTGGGTCTTGGAGTCAGGGCACTTCTTCTCGCAGATGGGGTTACCCTCAGAGTCATCGTCGGTCCACTTCTCTTCGGGCTTGTCGCACTTGGGTTCACATTGGCCCTTGGAGTTGAGCTTCTCAGATTCATCAGAGCACTTGCAGACAGCGGGGTCGGTCTCGGTCTCGCCATCGCTGACAAACTCGGTACCGTCCTCAGAGCACTTCTTGACGCAGACAGGACCGTCCTCGCCGTCCTTGTCGAACTTCTCGTCCTTTTTGGTGCACTTGGGGGAGCATTTGCCGTCTTCTCCAAGCTTCTCAGAGTCCTTGACACAAGAGCAGATGGCCTTGCCGTTGTCGCCGTCGCTGTCGAACTTGGTACCCTCTTCAGGGCACTTCTTGACACAGATAGGGCCATCATCACCGTCCTTGTCAAACTTCTCGTCGTCCTTGGGGCACTTGGCGACACATGCGCCATTGTCAATCTTCAGGGACTTGTCATCACATTCGCAGACAGGCTTGCCTTCAGCATCGTCCTTGACGAACTTGGTACCAGAGATGGGGCATTTAGGGGTATCGCAGTTGTTGTTGTCGAACACCTTGTCGGAGCTCTTGCATTCGCAAGTGAAACCGGCGTCAGTATCGGCGACCTTGAAGTTGGTGATATCGGTAGGGCATTTCTCAACACACTTCTTGTCAGTGTTGTCGAATTTTTGGGAGATCTTGGGGCAGGTGCATTTCTCGGAGCCAGAAGGGTTGTAGGTGGCTCCAGGGCAGATGTCCTGGCAGGAGCCGTCGCGGTCTTCCTGGGTGGTCTTCTTGCAACCACAAGACTTGGACGCAGCGGTGTAAGTCAGGTAGTCCTTCTTGCAGCGGCAAGCCCATCCTTGGAAGAGGCGGTACTTGTAATCGGCAGAGCTACCACAGTCGACAACACACTCGTTACCGACCTGCTTGTAGCCGCTTCTACAGCTACAGGCGTTCTTGGCGCTGTTGAGAACAGCATCGTCGTCGGTACACTTGCAGCTCCCTCGGTCGGCCCTGGCCAAGTTGCCACAAGTAGGAGGGGGAGCTGGGACACGGGCAGAGAGGCCACCCTCTACCGCACGAGGCTCAGAGGCGGCTGCCACTGACCCGAGGGCCAGGAGCAGGTTCAGAGCCAAAGATTTGATCATCTTGTGACTCGAAAAGAAAACAAAAAGCAGAGATGCAAATAATAGACTTGTGAGTCTGTAATGTAAGGAATGAATGAGCTGATGAGTGCTTGGAGATTGTTGATTAGAGGGGGATGTCAAGGCTCTTTATAGATTATTCTACTCCTGCGTCTTGAGGTAAAGGGGATTGTGAGGTCGGGAATTGTGAGTGCATCTAATCTATACAATCAATAGTATCTCACCAAAACGCAGTCTAGACTCTGGTGGAAGTGTACATCTTGTGCGCAGTCACTTAAAGCGACTTCAACCGCACCCAACATGGGAAAACTCCTGAGAATTGCATCCCGGCTGGTCGGTGGCGCCTCATAGTCAAGAGCTGAATGACAGACAATGTCCGCAATAGTCGAGACTCGAAGAAAGCCTCACCGCGAAGTTGGACTACCACAAACATCGAAACCGCCTCTTTCGATAAACTACACATTAGTGCATCATCAACAGTCTGGAACACTTTATCTAAGCTTACAAAGAATAGTCTATCGAGTTTCTTAACGTTGAGTAGGGCTCCAGTTTGAGCTAAGCAAGGGGAAGCATGTCACGAGTGGCGTTCTTCTCCACTGTCCCCGCCGCAAAGTGTAGCCACGCCAGACTTGTCTACTGGGTGTCAGAAGATTTGACTAAATTATCATTATATCCTGGACCGAAGTTGTCTGGGTTTTTATGTCATCAGTCTAAACCCGCCATCCCTTGTTGTGCCCTGGGACTTGTTTACTGCGGGTGTAAATTCTTGACTCGTTTGTGTCATGTCGTGAAAGGTCCTTTGTGGCTGAAGCTGTTGAATATTGATGACGGGAAAAGTCAGCTCAGCTAGGCACTTTTCTGCGACTATTGAGACCTGCATCTTGTTTCCTGCTCCTTTCAACTTAGTCCATTATTACCGCGAGCTTTCCATTTTGTGGAAATTATCTGATGGTCGTGAGACTGTCTGCAGAGGTCTGTGGTGATCGCAAAGAACCTGTAGAGACAGATCTTCGATGTCTCTATATGACCTAAAGGTATAATCATAGTGATGATCGTAATGTGCAGCTCAATCAAATATTCCAAGAAAAGATACTCATGTGATTTGTTAATCCTCACCATACTCCCAGAAGATTCGGCAGGCCTCATCCGGTCGGAGCCCACCTCCACGGATCCTCGCTCCTAGCAGTTCAGCCCGCCACAATCAACATCCACTCCGGGTCTTGCCTGTTCTGATTCTTAGAGCATTCAAGGGTATCAGATCCGTGGTCTTGATGTTGTGCAGGGTTTTCTGATCACGGACCTAGAGGTGTGCAGATAAGGCCTTGGCAAAGAGACAAGCATTTGCCGAGACAATGGGGATACGAGACGAGACTCGGTAGGTATCCGTAGTTAGCTGGTCAATAAAAGCAGGGGTTCAATTGAGCCAACAGGGTAACGAAGCTACTCGTTCTCTGTTGCCTTTTTGACTCTTTTTCTGGACTTTCCCCTTTATCGTGCTTGTCACGAAACACCGATGATCCGATGGCTGCTTTCCCCATGCTCAAAGCATGCCCGTCAAAGACACTCATTTGCTGCGTGTCAGAACCGGATTCTTGGGCTGCTGCAGTGGAGATTACAGGGGATCCGCTGTCTCTAACTGTATCTGGAGTGTAGGGCTAATGGTGGCTGACAGAAACGAAGTTAGCACGTCAATAACGTGTGTCAGAACGTTTCGTTTCTTTTTAACGGCGCCGACCGACACTGTACAACATACAAGCTTGGCGCTGAGCGTTAGTGGGCGGTAGTTTTTTACGCTTTGTTTTTTACCCAAGTTTGGCTGGTGCGGCTACCCTACATTGCTCGGGGAGGTTGGAACATCACAGTGGTATCAAGAGATGCTCATGAATGAAGAATCATTCAAAGGGTATCCAGGATAGCTCAATTTCATTACTGCCTAGATGTTAGAGTTTCTGCCACAGTTTGACGAGACATTGACGACACGAAGAAGCAAAAGAAAAATTACCTTGTTTACTTGCCGGATCAGTCGAGACTACGTGTTTTTCCAGCGGAGCAATACACAACAGTAAATTCCGTCCCCAACGCAAACAGATCAAAATAATAGAGACATGCTAACAATTCAATAGACTAGCAGGGCTGAGCTGACAGTCCGAAACAGGATAAAGGCAAAACACCATGAATCGAGCTAGATAGCCTCGATAGTTTGGACCCCTAATATTGCTACCCTTGCAAGGCCGAAATTGAGTATGGACCCCGAAAGCTCTTGGGACAAAACTATCAATCGTGTTTGTGATCTTTGAGGTCAACATATCTGAGCCCTGTTGGCCTGGACCGGTCGATTCCTTTGTTGTCCCTTGAACAAAGGACCTCGGCCTCCTCAATTCAGGCTTCAAATTTGAATCCGCATATCGCGGTCTGTGTGAGCATTAAAGGTGTAGCAACTTTAGGCTCAAATCAAGCATAAAGTTAGTCTGTTTTTATCGTAGTGCTTATTTCTCATCCTGCTCAGCTTCTGCTGATACGGTAACGAGATCATGTCAAGTATATGGACTTGCTGTTGCTTGTTCACCGTGGCATTGAGATCGTGACAAACATAATCCGGTAGTCGAGAATACCCCAGATTTACGGGCAGTCTCCTTTTTGTCCTCCGATGTTCCGACTGCATGGTGCTTTGGACTGACTCCTCATCCCCTGACTAAGGTTAGACCCCACACTAGTCTACAACAGTGAGGGCATATGTCCCGGCACTTGCCGAATCAATCAATCAGATAGCCGAGATTCATTGCCCTACACAGCGGAGAAGCGACTTGCTTCTCATGACACAGAGCGGGACCTGACGGAGCAAAAGGCCCGACCTAGACATGTGCCCCGGCAGGGGAATCTCGCGGCTAGTGTTAGGCCTTGCTGGCAGATTTTGTCGACGAGGCCAGACCGATGACCCTTTGAAGGACCATTTGACTGGATATCTTCTTTAGGACTTGTTCTCAGATGCTTCGGAACGCCCAAGCAACCGGGCAGCTCTGGTCTTTGTCTCAGAGGGGTACAAGCTAGGAGAGGTATTTGAGTCACGGGAGGCTGGAATACAGCGCCACCTTGATCGCTGGTGAATTTGCATCGTGCATTTGGCAGGCTGTTCATAAAATTGCAGACTAATAATTCAGCTTGTGTTTGCCAACATTATTTGCATTTTTGTGTCTTGTTACAAGCCATGCATTCAGTAGTAGTAAACATCATTTTTTTATGATCGCAATCTCTGCGTGACTACTGGCTGTGCTAACTCTTTTGCAGCTCAATCCCGGTTCATACCCGCTCTTCTCTGACAGAAAACTGTAACATCCATTATGATACGTGTGAAAGTGTCATTTTTTATAGTTTGGCCGGTATTGTAATTTCCACTCTGGCAGAACTTGGCAACGGTCGCTCCAAGCCTTCGGTATCCTTTCCATTTTTGTACCCCTCAGCTGCAGTTTTTCCAATAGCCTCAGTTTCAGACCCAATTGTTGTACATCCACCCTCTAGTGCACGCCAATTCCAATCCGGTTAATCAGTCAGCCATTGACTTGCCACTGCATAACTTGTGAAAACGGCGGTTAGGAAACGGTGCGCTACCGTTTGACTGCAGGGTTACGCAGTGTATATTTATGGATAAGTCTACTTACAGTATTTCATAATATATATCTCAGTCTTACCCCAAACTGGTCGCATCAGGTATTGTTGAGCACTGTCCCCGTCCGGTGCTTATTGCACAACGTTGGAGGTGATGGTCCGTTACTTCTGCTTGAACGGGGACTGTTTATCATCATCAAGACACTTCAGATACTCGGAGTTCTGGTAGGTCACATATTGGTGCGGATCGAAAAACGAATTCGAGTGATCGGAGTCTACTGGCTTGTTCAAAAAGATCCTATTAGGTGACTCTGCCGGCCAGGAAGACTTCTTACTTCCGTCCGAGCTCTACCTCAGCCATCCACATTACCGCTTTTTTGTCCCTTTGTTCAGGTAAGAGCTATTGCCACGCTACTGTAATTTCATGGACGCCTCTCGCAATCGTTTCCATTACCGGAATGTAGTAACCGTGCCGAGCATGTAATTCCTTGAAACAGTGACACCCGCTCTAGCGCACGAGCCTGCTAGATATTGGTGCACGCCATTTCGTATGATGCAGCCACCTTCGAACCTCAAAGAAGGCTCTGCTTCACAGTTTATGTAGATTGTTCAAGCTATGAAACTGATGTACCGCGTACTGTATCGTGCCGAGTGGAAGTATAGACGCTGATAGCCGCTCCACACTCAATAGTTCTCTAGCTGGGCGAGGTAATCTGTCAACTATTGATGTTAGTGCACCGGCTAATCTGACAATGGCCAGCTGAGGCGCCGTAAGACAATCTCAGAATATTCTTTCCGAAACAGGAAGTCACTTTGTAAGTATCTGTTAGTGGTAAAGACGTTGTAGCTTTGTAGCCCGTATGATCATACGGACCCCTCACCAAGATAAAGAAAGAGACTAATGACTGAGCTATAGAAAGATTTATGTCAAGCACCTATTAAGTCATCAAAAATCGCATGACGAGTTGAATTTCTCTTTAGAGTAGTTACTAAAGGGCGTTCAATACTCCCCCTCGGTAAGTATGAGAAGCTTACTGCAAGATTGGGCGGATTGGGCGGCCAACTTCCAGTCTGTGACCTTTCACCATTGGCAGTCACAGTCATACTGAGAGGGATAGAAAGTAACCTTGCTGGTCCTCAACTGATTTCCCATTGCTCGCTCCTTCGATCGTTAGAAATAAGATCCTAAACCCAGTGGCATATACAATTCTAGGCGCACAGCCTGGAAGATACCCGCAAAAGGGTCTCTGAGGTCCCTACTCGGTACTAAGTCGGACCATGGCCATGCCGATCTTTCGTCATGCTATCCGTATTCATCAGTCCTTGACCGACCATTCTCGAAGAAATCTCCCTCAAAGTTTGATAGCCATATCCGTTTGAAAATTCCATTCCTAGCTTTCACAATCATGCTACGATTCTGGCTCATAACTATGTACCGCAGGGCAGGATCGTGCGTCTACCATTTTGAGTCGCCCAATTGACGTCCATACAGGCTGGTACGGTCTTTCCATGTCGTTCTGGCATTCCAGCAGGTTGAACTTTGTTTTGACAGTCAACGCCATAAGTGTTACGACAATGGTCAATCCAGTCTCTGATCATTTGGTAATCAACGTGACTGGAATCTATCTGTCGATCATGCCCAGTTTTGCCTGATTCTCCAGGCAGCTCAACATCGGTCATCTGCACGATATCTTCGGTTTTGTCACCATATCTCATTGTACAGTAATTTATTCCACCAAAAACGTGGCGGTCAATGCCTATTTTTACCGAATCTTCTGATCCGACAGGCGTGTTGTTACACCGCAACCTTGAGTTGAGGAAATGACACAAAAGGCATTTGGACGCCTCAGATTTAAGTAACCAGACATCGGCGCCGTTTTGAAGGCCCTTAAACTTATCTGGGTAATATTGACATATTGATACGCTGTGCAGAGATATTTATTTTGCCAGTCGCGGTCATCTCTCCGACATACCCATCGTCTATTGGGCTCTTAAACTCATAATTCTGGCATCAGTGATATGCGAAGACCAGGTTTGCGGCGATGGGAAGTAGGCCCGAGTGTTCGGCATAAACTGACCTTTGTCTTGGAATTGGTTCAACCTCGAAGAAGAACGCTCCACCTACTGAGATATTTTGTTCTCATCCATCCTACTCTGTGAACGATAGTATTCCATTTGGCAACAACGAGTTACAACCGTAACAAACTGACTCGCACCAGACACACAAAATGACAGGAGGTTATATTAGCAGAGAGACACACTTTCAAGCCGTATCAGAACTATGTTGCGAAAGCTCTATACTCTACGAGTGGGAGAGAAAAGGCTTGTGAAAGATTGTGGTATATTACGGCGAGTCATAGCTGTTTCTTTATAGCTTTGGCGAGTGATATACCAATAGACTCACGACATGAATGTCACCCAATAAATAAAAATGCATATATTCCTAATAGCTCCGCCACTAGAAATCATGTATCTACTGATGGGCGTCAAGATGTGTGGAGACCTTATTGCCAACCCGTACACAAATCCAACCTCGGATAACCCCGATGATCCCACTGACTTTGACGTGGATGGTGAATTTCGGGAAGTCCATCATTCCGCGGAGTTTTACTTTGTTTTCTGCTGATCATGACTTATTTTCTGCGTTTTGATGGGAGATCAAGCACAGAGGTTACAGGGGAGGGGCAGGCTGTCTGGAAGCGGCGAGACATATGTGTGGCCTCCCCTAGGACATCGGAAAGACTTGGTCTATCACCTACTGCAGTCTGAAGAAAATTACTCTATTTTGAATCGCTAGGGAAGGCTATCCCACAGGATTCCATTGGTTTCACCCTACGTCAGTTCACTAAAGCTTTGCGCATGACATGTTGTTCCAAGTCCATGAGTAATACAATAATGATTACATAACGACTTCAGCATCTCTCATTGAGAGAGTAAACATGCTAAAAAGGTCTAGCAAACCCCCATGTTGTGATGACGACCATTCCGTCACCTCCATTATGACGCTCCTCTCCTACAGCCGAATACTCTAGGATCCAAATGACTGCAAACAGGCCACACCGATTCAAATACGAGCATTTAGAAGACCATCTAAGTAACCGGCATCAGAAATATTGTCATCGGAGTTGGTGCAATATGTTATTGTGTCTACAACGTTAGTTGTAGTAGCCGCTTCTGAGGCTGCTGTAGATTCGACGTCCGTGATGGCAGTAGGGGTGACAGTGTCGGTATAGATAGTGATAGCAGTCTCAGTTGAGAGCGTCTCGTAGATAGTCGAGGTAGTTCCGGTGATGGCACTGGTCTCAATAATGATTGGATTAGCAGTTAAAGTGATGACAGCAAAGGTCGCAGTGGTTGTTGGGCGACAGGGACCAGCGTTAGTAGTGGCCACTAACGCCGAGATGTTGATGAAAATGTTTTAGTAGAAGATTGTGATTTAAACGAAACCAAAGGTCTGAAGAAATCGTTGAGGATCTGCCGTGATTTAAGGCTATTTAGATCCTATTGATTATTGTGTTTCATTTCATGCCACATGAGACTATTGCTGAGTTACTGAGCTGGTTAGCAGCCTGTTTGCTCCTGTAATCATCAGTGAGTCAATCAGCGCTTGACCAAGATAGGCTATGACCCAACTGGAAATACCGTAAACTCCTTAGGGTCTTGAACGTTGAAGTTTTTGCCAACGCGTCTTCAAATAGCAACAGCCCCTTTAGTGCCCATCAATCTTATCTCTATCCCTCTATTACCAGCGGGGGGTTTTTTTTTTTGGTGAGGTCATTGACGCAGTGACAAAGGACAGGACTACTGAACCATACGGTAGCCAGTAAGGGGTCGAAGTAAACAGGAGTCCAACTTTTAAAGGACTGCGTCACTGCAGGCTGTAGCTAACCAAAGACGGCCATCGCAAATTCTTGCGGCCAGATCCGAATGACACAGTCACAACACATAATGTCTACAGGTTTCCTGGTTCGCCTCTGTTAATCCGGAGATACCTATATATCACGTCAGGTGATTGTTCATGCTTCCCATATATACAAGGGAATATAACAGTGATCTCTTATTAGTTTGCAATTAACTGATTAGTTGAAGAATAGCACTTACCCTACAGCATACTACCCTGAGCATCTCCTCCATATCCTGCTCAGTAAAGCTCCATGTGTTCTACGAGTCTAGACTGGCGTTAAAGGTTAATTAAATGAATTTCGTATTTTTACTTTCTTTTACTAGACAAGGAACACATACACATGCTTTCAGAACCTGTATACCATAAAAAGGGTCCTAGAACACCTGGGAATTATCGACGGCCGCACAAGTCACTAAAATCAGTAAAGTGGTAACTAGTTATTACTAAATAATAAGTTTTAATACTTATTTTCTTTTCCTTTTTTTAATATTATGTTTTAAATTATTAATTTTTAATATAAAAAATAAAAATAAAAAAATATAGTAGGAAGCCTCTATAGTCCCTATGTTAAAATTTTTTTATCTTATTAGGAGTGGCCTTGACTAAATAGGCGAGATCGAGTACTAAACTCTACGAATACTAACCTGATCCATTATCACCGCAGATTTAGCTGGACCAGACTGGCTCGGGAATGATGGTCCGACGGCTAGACGCGCGTATAGAATTGAACCAATCTCAAATAGTAAAGGATAACATTTTAGATGCCGATTGCTATCTGGCCGCGGTAAATGTGCTTCGTTAGAATCAAAGGGTCTGAAATAAGGGATCCACAATACTATCTTGGGAGGGATCCACAGACTGAACCAGATTCTTGGATCGGCAAACGGAGCCAATTGATTAGTATTCGCAACAGTAGTATGAGCTATGGCTAGGATATAGTGCCGAAGTCAGGGACACGGAATGGAGACTAACCGCCGTCGATCAATGGAAAAGTCGTGTACAAGGTGGGGTCTCGTACAGGAGGATGCGTGAATGTCATTTGGGCCGGTAGTAAGGAGACTATGGCTGAATGCTGATGCCTAACTACCCGAGGGATTTCGGAAACTTCAATGTGAGATAGCTGATAAGATACAGAGCACAAAGTGACATATCGAACAATCTTTGCGGGGAATGCAGTATGTCTCACGCACATTGTGCACAGTTTTTGTGCGGGACAGATTCGCGAATGCAACTGTAGAGGAAAGGCCCGAGGACCGGTTACGCGTGTTCCCGAGTGTCGGGACGATGAGATTGATTTGCCAAGATTCTGGATCTGGGGCAAAATGCTTACCCAGGGCCGATGATCCCGGCAGACTGTGCCCCGAGAGCTAATAATGCGACTAGCTTCTAGCCTTGAACTCTACTGTTGGAGGCCACGAGATGGAACAATGTGCCACGTTTTGTGTGAGACGGAAAGAATGTTCTGAAATCAGCCCTGCCATGAAATGTAGTGATGGTCACATTATTTCTTTTTTGTTCCTTTTGTTTACGTGTTATTTCCAATGAATGCCATGTTACTATCGTGATATTTTGAGATTGAACTAATGTTTCCCACGCTAAACACGCACGGACTAGACTCGGATCGGGCGAGTCATGGCAATGATCCATTTTCTCATCGCTGCTTGGACACCGTTGGCCAAACACCAACAACGCCACGGTGTTGGGTGCAGTAACGATGAAAGCTTAGCATCAACCGCTGGGATCGATAACGGCACTCGAGGATGGCGTCACCGAAGGCAGTTGCGCCCGTCTCAGATGCTTCGTCGACTCATTTAATATAATGTTTCAGGCATTTGCTGCATGAACTGGACTACCAGGTGATCTCCAAAGGCAGGCTGGGTCACCTTCGTAATACCAACACTAGCGGCAATGGCCAATCGGCCGACAGATAAGAGTATGGATTACCTCGAAGATATCTTCCCTGAAGATCTGCATCAGCTGAGAAACCTCACTTTCCGTGAATCCTTGGTCTGCTTAGACGCCAAGTGATTCACCTTATCCATCGGCTGCGTGGTGCCGCCTAACTGCGTAACAATACTTTATCTAGTTAGACAAACAATCTCGCAAGGCCAGGGGTTCAATGGTCGACTCGTACCCAGCATGTCAGGGTATGTCACCACCAGCGAGACCCATGACTAACCGACAGCTGCTAATTCAAAGCATTAGCGTAGCCCGGAGAAACTATGGCTGCAGACCAACACTCAGTAATATGTAGATGTTTGATAATATCTAAAAGATGGTATCATGTGTTATAGCTAGCGAATTGTCTGTACTGGCTGGCTGACTCAATGCGATAAACTTGGCTGATCTACAATCGGCGACGGGTCGCACGGGACCCTTTCGATGTTGACGATTCGATCACAAATGACTGATTCGTACCCAGGACGCTAACTCCGGGCTGGCCTCCGCGGCTCTTTAGTCGCTGGGATAGGGGTGGCCCTTCATCTAGATCAAACGCAACGTATTTTTGTAGTGGGGTTATGACTCGGGCAATTTCACGTCGACGATGCCTTAATTCAGGGGACGCTGAAGACGATGACATTCATCCTACAACCCTCCACGATCAGATTACACATTGAAAAGATGTGTTGGTGTCCAACGTGGCTGTTGCATTGACCGGTTGATCGTCACGGGTGGCGCCCTGAAACAATTCGGTGCAGCCTTGTAGAGTTTGTTCTGCAGCCTGACGCGTAGATCTTTTGACCCAAGTATCATTGATTATTACACGAAGTGGGTTGGTAAGTGGCAATCTGGGTCATTATCGGAAACGCTAAAAATACCAGTAATCAAGATACCATGCTGAAACTTCATCTCCCATCCTTCAGAGCAATTCGCTGCCAACTCCGCTGCTGCTGATTACTTAGTAGCAAACATCTTGGCAAGCAAACCGTGCATTAGACTACGCCTCAGCTGTATCAACATGATTCAGGGGCTGCCCTGGAATAGAGTTTACTAGAAGTTTGTCCAAGTCGTCCCGTCTCTCTGCTAGCGGTCTTGGTCCACCATCCGGTCACAATAGTATGAGCCTACCAAACATCCTTCTCGGTGAAATGCTGTCTCTCGAGTCTCCACTCCTTGTCGTCCCCGGGATAGTTGCGCTACAGGTTCAGTCCGGCGTCTTGCTAAACCCATTCAGTCGCGCGGCGTTGCTCCAGCCCAAGCCACACGCCGGAATTATGGAAAGGCGAATTTCCATCCTTCAGCCTCCAGCCAAGATCGACGGTTTGAACTAATTGCAAGTGAAAAAACAGGGGTCGCCTAGTCTACCAGGTATGGCAATCTACCGACACTACTGTATCCTCTAGACGTTCGCTGCAGATTCTGCAACGCTTGCCCCAGGTATGTTCCCACTGACTGATTAAATCTATAACCATGCCCGTTGGCCTCGTCTTTGCATGATCTGATTTCTCCAATAATTTACACTCCTTCTCCAACAACCTTGAAATTGCTTTTTCGTGTTTTTTCTTGCACTTACCACCAACCCGACGTCAATATGGGTAGAGGCTTTCTCATCCCGGACAACTATGTCGACGATCTCCCCGATGAATCCGACATGAACTTGGCCTCGATCGCCTGGGGCTTGTCTCTGGGCGTCACTCTCTTCAATGTCGCCAAGGCTGTTCGACAGACGCGCTCGGCGATTGAGCGCAGGAAGAAGATCACCAGTTATGTGGCGCTGGTCTGGGCCGAGATCATCTCGAGTACCCTTCTGGGAGTCATGTGTTGGTTCTATCTCCAGGGCACTATTCCACCAAGCATGCCATTTTTCTTTTTCATCAGTAAGACGATACAGGTGATCTATGGGGTAATATCAGCTAACGCAGTGTAGTTGTCTGGTGGTCGACACAGGTCCAATGTCTTATCCAAATCATCATCAATCGAGTGTCTCTTCTAATGGTCATTCGATCCAACGGTACCAAGCTCAAGTGGCTTTGCTTCTCTATTCTTCTCGCCATCAACATCAGCGTCTTCTGCATCTGGGTACCCGCCCGACTTCAAATCAGTGAGGGATACATCCACCTCAACAACATCTGGGATCGCTGCGAGAAGGTCATCTTTGGCATTATGGATGCTATTCTCAACTTCTACTTCATCTACGTTGTCAAGAAGCGACTGGTTGCCAATGGTCTCCAGAAGTACACTCGACTTTATCAGATGAACATGTTCCTTTGTGCTTGTTCCATCGCTCTCGACATTCTTCTCATTGGCATGATGTCTCTGCCCAACGGTTTCGTGTAAGTTCTTCTTTTGAAAGACATCGAGCTCCTACTCACCAATCATAGCTACATTCAATTCCATCCTCTTGTATACCTTCTCAAGCTTCAAATCGAAATGAACATGGCCGATCTTATTGGAAAGGTCGTCCGCGCCAGCAACAACGATCCCCGCGGCGCCAACGATTACGCTTCTCGATCACGGACGACTGGAACCTCCCGAGCACATGGACGATTCGGCCAGACCCTTGCCAGCGCGCATCACCGAACACATATTGAGCTCGGCGACGAAGATGAATACGAGCTCAAGGAACGAGAGAAGATCGACGGCATCAAGAAGACGGTTGTCACACAGATTGTGCACAGCAACCAGCAGAAACAGCTCGAGGATGACGATTCCACGGCTGATGATCAGAATGACAGGGCCGTGAGCGAAGCCAGCTCGACCAAGCATTTGCATCAGCGTCAGTTTAGCGGCGCTTAAACCATCATGTTATCTGCAAGACTGCTCGATACCCCATTGAAAGAGGCACCGCAGACCTCAACTTAGACCAATTACTTAGATTTATAGACTTTCTTAATGTGTAATGAAATTGCCGAAAGGCCTCGTTATTGTTCACATACTGTGTAAACTGAGGTGACTTATGCTTGGCCAACCCTTACTATACTTGAAGGTATCGTGCATCATGTTGAGCATCCAGATCCATCCTGAGATCCTCATCATCTCGTATCAAATCAAACCCAATCAGGATGCTCGGAAGCAACCGGTACCCCGCAGCTTGCGACTACAGTGGCAAAGTTCGGCGAAGCATTGGTGGCTTAAGCCTAATAAAGGCAGACAAAGCGCGACGAAACTAAAGCATGCTTCCAAGCTGAAGTGGACTTAGTTTCATGAGAAAGACAGGGTCCCTCCCTCCTTCATGGCTCTTAATGCGCCCGTCGGATTTGACCCGACAATCCCAGACTTTCTAGTCAAGCCCTAAGGATTTAGCTTCTTTGTTTCTGCCAGACGTATTTGTCCAATCAATTGGTGTTGCATGGTCTCGCACAGCTTGTGCGTTAGCACATGTTCATTGGTTAGCTTACGCTGTACGCTGAATACGTTTATCCGCCTAAGATTACGCGTCTGACGCTGACCGTATACGCTTCATTACTGCCATTTGCCAAAATCATCTGGTATTTCGAGCGTATGTTGTAAAGACAGCCATGAAATGACTGAAAACCATGCGAGGCTATGCTGTAATCAATTCCCTATACGCAAAACTTCAACAGTACTCTGTCAGCTCCGTCAATAGTGCACAAAATGTCTCCTTATAAAGACACTAATGACCTTGTATCAATGACATTTATTAACCATCCCGATATCAACACCGTCAAAGACTCTTTTTAGGGAAGTCAATCTATCTTTTCTTAGAAGCCCAACACCACTTAAGTCATCATTCTCCGCAAAGTTACCAGTCGCAACCATGGGCTTGTTCAAGACCGCAGATTTTCGTGAAGAGTGTGAGAAGAGTGCGAGTATCCTCAAGAGCTTTGTCGGTAAATTAGCCCCCACCTTCTACCTATCTCGTCCATATCTAACACATCCTAGACAAGGGTAAAATACTCCCAGATATTATCAGCAACGCAAAAGGCCTTGCAATTTTCACTGGCTTCCGAGCCGGTATGTACTTTGCAGGTGCCGGCGGCTCTGGAGTTGTCATTGCCCGATTGACCGACGGAACCTGGTCCTCCCCATCAGCATTCGCTGTCCGCAGCGGTAGTGTGGGTCTTGTCTACGGCGTCGATGTGTATGATTGTGTTTGCGTCCTTAACACAAAGGAGGCTGTCGATGCATACAAAAAGTCAGAAGTTAATCTCGGCGGCGCAGTTGCACTGGCAGCTGGACCTTTGGGCGTAAATGTCAACGTCGGAGAAGTGAAGCCTGTCTGGACATACACCAAGTCTCGTGGAGTATACGGTGGTTTGACTGTTGATGGTACAGTGATCAGGGAGAAGAGAGACGTCAATACCGAGTTTTATGGCGCTGAGCTATCTTCGGCTCAGATCCTTGACGGCCAAGCGCATGGTGGCTGGTCTTCTCGTATTTATAAGCTCTTGGAAGTTGTCAAGGCAGCTGAGGGGAAGAGTGCTGATAAGAGTATCTTGCAAAGTGTTGGCACTGAGCCTACTCCTGGAGATCTAACAGAGTAATGCGGCGAAATGGGTCATTCGATGAGGACGAGCGGAGTTGCCACTAGTCTACTTTTCTTCTTGATGTTAATTTGAGGTCTTTCTTTCCATCATAGATGCTGCTACATCTGTTCCAATCTTGATACTATTCACATTCTAGAAAGTCTAGCTTTCTGTAGTGTCAGATTATGAAGGTCTCTTCTATGATTAACGATGAAGGCAACCGAGTGATAGCTGCAGATGACATGTCACATCGCTGTGACCCCTGCTCATCAAGATAGCTGGATACGGCTTCAGCACGAGTTTTTTCGCACCCCAGCGTCATCAAGCTGTGATGTTAACAATGGAATAACCCCCCTGACAATCGGCTGTTTGATCGAGCCATGGTACTATTGACCAAATGCGATGAGCGCTAATCATCATGACACATCCCTTTATGCCAGGTTTGTTCAAAGATTTGGGTGATGAGGATAGATTTATTCCGAGCTAGAACGGAATAGAATGGCCTTGAACCGAGATCCAGTTCGCTGAAATTCGGGGTCCCCAATGACTTACTTCTGATCAGTCGGACATTGACATTGCATGAGGAAGAGCAATAAAATTGTTATGATGACTAAGAGTGCTTACGGCCATTGGTATGTATGATATATGTAATCTTTGGGTTCCAACTCATGGTAATCGAAAATCCCGTTACATGCTTGCTTAAATACTCTGAACCACTCTACATTCGCAGATGACAACTCTCAACAGCGGCTTGGTGATCCTGTTACTCGCCTGGCAGAGCCTCTAGGAATGTACTTGAGCTGGTTGGCCACAATCGACAACCAATGAGTCGAGTTTTCGAGATTTGTAACCTTATGCAGTGCGGGGTTATTAGTTAGGTTCAGCCCTCGCTCTCTTTAGGCTTGATTATTTTGAACTTGACATCATCTACGGTAGCGACCTTCAAGTTGTTAAGATGCCCAAATGCGAGACGTGCCCTAAGACTTTTGCAACGCAGGAAGCATGCAAGCAGCACATGACTGGAACAGGCCATCGGAAACCGAGGAAAAAGTGCGATCGGTGTGAAAAATTATTTCAAGATCGCAGTGCAGCAGAAGCGCACATGACACAAGTTGGGCATTGGAGTCCCAAGATTCCTTGTCAAACATGTGCCGCCAAGTTCATTACTCACGAAGCGGCAAAGCAACACATGGCGGACCGGAACCACTACAGGACGTACTGCAAACCTTGTAATCAAAATTTCCCGAATGAAAATGATCTGAAAATGGTTCGACATTGCTCACGAATACTCCTCTAAATGTTTCTCATGCTAAGAACTCTTACTGTAGCATCTTAATTCAAAAACTCACCGTCGCACACAAGAATCTAGCACAAGCAGCGAAAAGAACCCTGTCAGGTTTCAGTCTTATACCGAAGGCTTACAAAGGAGTACAACTACAATTGCTGGTTTGGCCCTCAGGCACATCGGTCCAGGCGCAACTGTTGAAAAGGAGTCTCCAAAGCCCATTGATTACACGGTCGGATGGATTTGTGCGTTGCCGAAAGAGATGGCAGCAGCTGTAGGGATGCTCGACATGATTTATCAACGCCCCTCACAACACAGACTTGATAAGAATAACTACGCTGTTGGCAAGATCGCACATCTGAAGATCGTCGTGGGCTGCTTACCATCTGGAATTTTGGGTACAACGTCCGCAGCTATGGTAGCAGCACATATGTCCCAAACCTTTCCCGCATTAGAATACTTTCTGCTGGTAGGTATTGGGGGCGGTATGCCGAGCATAAAGTCTGACGTGCGCTTGGGAGATGTTGTTATCAGCCAGAAAGTCATTCAGTATGATTATGGCAAAGCTGTTCCAGGTGGTGTCTTACTACCGACGGGCCATTTAAATTACCCGCCGACCGTTTTACTCAACACCATCTCACATCTAGAAAGTAAACAAGCTAGCGGGCCATCGGGGTTAGTGTTTTCCATACTGGGACATTTGGCTAGTCTGGAAGCCAAACATTCCGATTCGGGATACGACTGGTCATATCCAGGCGTGGAGCGCGATCAGCTTTTCAACAACGACTATGATCACGAAGGAAGTAATCTCTCATGCGCTGACTGCGACCCGCTTCGATTGGAACTGCGTCCACCTCGTGCAAGTAATTGGCCAAATTTTCACTACGGGACAATAGCATCAGCTAATAGCGTCATGCGCGACGGCACTGCTCGGGAACGACTCCGCAGAGAAACAAACGCACTATGTGTCGAAATGGAGGCGGCCGGGCTTATGAATAACTTTCCGTGTTTAGTTATACGTGGCATTTGCGACTATGCGGATTCCCATAAGAACAAGGACTGGCAACTCTATGCTGCGGGGGTAGCAGCTGCCTATGCTAAGGAATTACTATCTATGATACCAAAGCATACATAGTTAGGTTAGATATTATAGATGTTGCATCATTCCTAATGATGTAACATTTTATAAATTTATTAATACACAAATCAGAGAACCTCACTCGATTATACAAAGGCGGAAGGTGTAACTTTGGTGGACGTCCAATAACAAAGGCTCAACAGCCACAAATCCTTCCCAGGCCTCAAAACTGGTCGGAAATTTTTGAAATTGCTGGTATATACTGAAACAGATTCCAAGAGCCTTCAATTAATAGTTTCGGGGTCGAATCTGGTTATTGTGGTTGTGCCGACTGCGCTAATCTCTTGTTCCGCTGTTGGCTGGAGGTGATAGGGGGAAGTCCCTTGGAGCCGCCCACTGTAGGCACGCCTACGGGATCTCTTTTTGTGCGCTTGAACGATATTGTAAGATTTGGCAGTGAGTTCTGTAATTTCTCATAGATTGGTACCATCTTTGCGCATTACTTCCAAGATTCTGGTACAGTCGTGGTGGACACTGCCAACAAAGCCTGTCAAGGCTTCATAGGCTTCTGGCTTTCTTTAGGTGGGTGCCCCCTGTAACCGGCCTTTGGAATGCTGACACCGGAATTCCCTCGTACGTTGGGAACGCGTGATGAAGATTCGCCATTGATTCGCTACTAAATTAGTTTTCTTGAAAATTTTGTGGACTATTTTCATGACAGTCATATAGTCGTGGGTGAGACGGCTGTCCCGTCTGGTAACACATCGCAAGCTGCAGACGTTGGGCGGAGATGCCGTAAAACGGACGATTGTGAAACTGGGGTCCCCAAATTTTGTCGCGCGATATCAAAACAGGTCCAATGGAGTTATTTCTGCGCTCTAGGAGAAGCTCAATTGATATGATGGCCTGAGCTATACCACGATGTTCAGAGATGATCGGCCTCATAGCTTGGTTGTGTGTCAAATGTTTAGTGGGCCATCTATTATACTTTGCTCCATACCCTACAGACACTATAATTCAGCTTCGGAAGACCTATGATAAGGGTAGTACTGAGCCAGCCTCAGGACCTCTCACCTGCCATAGATGATATTAAAGGTTTCTTCAAATCATCATAACATGGTTTTTTCATATCACTGAGTCTTTCACTTTTACTAAATACAATATAAGCTCTACGTTTCAAGTGTCATCCCAGATAATAAGAATAAGCTCTACGCAATATTAATTAACACGATTTTCAACGCAATAAAAGTCCTATACCTCAGGGCTTACTTACACAACGGCTTGAATTGTAAAACAACCCTCTGACCTCAAGATAACTTTGGGAAATCCCTCCTAATAAGTATAGGAAGCTGCACCTGTTCCTTCCCTAAGATGGAGTGTTTCACTTCTTACCAAACTACATAACCTTAGGTGTAGTGGATAACTCAGGGTGATCGAGAATTGAGTATATGCGAGTTTTCAGAATCTTGAGGAATGGGAAGTGGCTTATCAAACGTAAACACGAAATTTAAACATACTTCATCATCCGTCAATGATGTGCCCTTACGAGGAGGACACAAATCATTGATAAATAAGGATGTAAGTGATGGGGCTTATAAACTTGAAAAGGGAGTGGGTAGTTGACATGGTTTATCAAAACATCTGTCTAAAACTAACAATATACATATAACTATCAGGATAAATAGAACTGGTTAGTAGGTGAGACCATGCTTTTACCGGTGAGTAGAAACAACCTAAAAGTGCTCTATTAAATGTGATATATACTTGATGATTTGTATATCAACAACTTAGAATTAGAGATACACCAAGTCAAGACGGAACAGTCTACCAGGCCATATATCCCCGTTTCGTTTCTTATACTGAAAGTCTTCTACAGGATGGAAACCAGCGGCCTCGTAGTATCTGATAACACCAATTTGTAAGTTTACAATAGCGCTAATGAAGGAGATTCCCACGTACCTGATTAAATTCTCTGTACCGCCTGTCCAGCAATCTAAGAAGATGCACGATTTCCTATGTTGACGCGCATACGCTTTGATATTCTCCAGCAATGCCTCCCCGGCGCCTTTACGCCTCGCTGGTTCCACACGATGATCTGTAATAAGAAAGTCTAGAAAGACGAAACTCCAATCTTGCTCTGCAGCGGCTATATAGGGACTTAGAATTGGAATAGACCGTGTGTGACTCGCGAATTCGTTATCGAGGATCATAGCAGCGCCCACTGCTGTGAAACATCTTCCCTTTTCATCTTTTCGGCGGTGGATCTCTCTAACTTCGCTACTGTCGTCCACATCTTCAATCTCGGCAATGAAAATTCGCCGCCGCTGACCTTCGCCGCTACGCCGGAAAATTTCCGATTGTGAGATATCATCCATGGTGCCTTTTAGGAAACCATCCCTCTGAGAAAATGGTATGGTCCCCCATTGACCCATATTGCCAGTCTCGGCAAGAGATGGCAGACACGAGTCGAAGGCTGACGTGATAAAGTCGGCGTCACTGGGAGTTACTCCCGCATCACGGATTCGAAACATGCAGGGTAATAGTAACAATCAATATTGGGAACAGGGTTTTATTTTCAAGAGATAGATATCAAATCTGGTAATCTTTTTAAAAAGCAAGATTAAATAAGTTGCTGATAAGCTGGCAGACACGTGATAAGAACTCTTCCAGAGATTTCTTATCTAAAAAGTGGTACTGACACTTTATCATACACACTGGGCTAAGCTGACGCGCCCCACCTCCGAGAAGAGAACAGGGTGGGTCTTGGTCGTATTCTAACGCGCGTGTAAGTGGCTGCGGAAGTTCCTGTTCCTGGCTTAAAAATCAATAGTTTCTTAGATTTCAGCTTGATTTAAATAAAGGACTATGCCTTTTTGTGTTATAATTTCCGCTGTCTTTTTAAATAGGTCCCCATAAATATCTGTAGGGATCCTTTCCAAATCTGCTTCACATTCGTAACCATCCACTTGTGATCATGTCGTTGAAAACCCTCGCCTTGTCTTGCCTGGTCTTGGCCCCATTGGGTGTCCATGGTGGCGCCTGCAAGCCACGATCAACAGATTCTATCATTATCTCATCCTCTCAGACAACCGTTGCATCCGAGATTCTACAACCAACCGATGTCACCAGTATCCTCTCTTCAGAGCACGAGACAACTAGCTCATCTGAAGTTACGCGACCAACTGAACCCACGACCACTTCCTCTTCCGATATCGAGACAACAAGCTCATACGAAGCTCCAAGTACTACGACCTCTTCCGCCCCCTGCCCAGCATGGACACCCAAGAATCCATACCCGGCCGATGAAGTCTGCGCAAAGCCACTGTATTACGACCATTCGAATGGCCCTAATTCTCTCGGAAGCACTCTCAAGGCAAATATCAATGAATGCGCCAAATCTTGCGGCGACACGCCACAGTGTGTCTCGTTCTACACGGAGGATTACGTGCCTGGTCCGGGAGCGCCGACATACAAGATCTGCTTCCTCTTCAAGAGTTACTATCAGGAAATCAGTGGCTTTGGCCAGAGACAGGATGATCAGCCGTCTTATTGGGAGCAGGGCTGTTTTGAGTGTGTTCGAGAAGCGCCTCCGCCTATCGTTAGTTAATTTAGATAAGACCGTTTTAATATTTAAGGGACTTCATTATAATTTCATTTAGATTGTAGTTAATATAT
>JAAGWQ010000316.1:0-12482 GCA_013396295.1 Fusarium heterosporum
AGAAGAAGAGGAAGAAGAAGAAAGAAACAAGACAACCTCTCTTGGCAGATCTTGTCGAAACCTCAAACTTCCAAACTTCATCAGCTGTGGTAATTACCGACAATTCCCGTTCAGCTGACAGGGGATGTAAGATCTACCTCGAGCTTTGATAATTATTGGCCACTTGAGCTAGCCGATGCTAATCTTGACAAAAGCCAAAGTTTAACGATCCACTTCTAACCCGCTGATCATCATTGGGAAGTTCTGGGCTACATTTGTTTATTACATTACTTATCTTAACGCCAGCTTCGAAGACATTATTACCGGGGGCCCAACCAAAGGCAGTGAAAGTTAAGATTGATAGCGGGCGCAGGTACGGAGTATGCTCCAGCCCATTGCAAGGGCGACGAATGAGCTATTGTATTGACTGGTAGGCTCTGCAATTATACAGAAAATCCGAACCCTTTCAACCTATAACGACAGAGGTAGAGTTTTGGTCCAGGCGCCACTCTCTACCAAGACGCCCTTCATGCTGCGGCATCTCGATCAGCTCATGTCTTGGTCTACCTCAAACCTAATTGAAGCCGGGTGGTCAACGGTTTGATGCACGGGGCAGTACGTCCTTAGTCGTCCTTGAGCTCTAGGCCCCAGCTTTACAGGGCCCAGAAGCATTGTTTTTGAGACTGATCATATTCGCCATAGAGCCTCACTGGCCGTGCGTAAACGTCCCAATGACATGTCAGGTATGGCCCAAGTAGGTAATTCCATCGCCAGGTTCATTTTGCACCCACTGCCATAGTTCAGTGCCCTGTGATACTGCTACTTGTGGTTTCCTGCTCCAAGACTCGACAGCATTCTCCACGAGATGTAAAAGGCTTTTGTCCACAGAGACTACCGCTGCGCTATGGAGACAACCATACCTCGCAACACAGCTCATCACAAGGCCGGTGGCCTCTCTACGTCACACCAAAAAAAAAAAAAAAACACGTCCTTCGCCTCGACGGAGATTGCGTGGCTTTTCCTGTATGAGGCTGAAAGCCGCTCATCTAACAGGTACAAAGTGCGGATATGACCTGGTGAGATCTTAGCCGTGGGTAGCATGAAGCCTTGGCGTTTCTCATCAATCACATCCCTTCTGTAAGCTGTAAATCTCGACCGTAGCCATCATCGCCATCATCGCCATCAACCGCAGCTCAATATACGAGGCTTGTGCAAGCCATTTCGGCGAACTCGCATCATCAGCTCTCGCTTTTCCCCCATGAATCCATAGATACCACATCCCTAGCATGGTGGCGCCTTGCCTTCGGTAATCAAACCTGTCAGTTGGGTCGACAGGGGATAAAGTCCCTCCGACAGGCTTGCCTTGGTGATCTCCCATGTCCATACACAAGACACATCCTTTGTAAGTGTGGGCGCGCTTGCAATAGTCAAAACTCTAACCCACATCGATCACGTCCTAGATCTCCTTCTGGTATCTCGTAAGTCTATGCGCTGTCGTATTGGTTCATCTGACCTTACCGTGTGGAATCCAACGGCCGGCAGCTTGAGCGGCGCGTGCGTAGGCATTAACGGTAAACCTATCTGTTTGAAAGCAAGGACCATCTCCTCGCAACCGTCCGGGGAACCCTGTTTTGGCGTAGGCTTGTCCTTGAAAACCCACGTTTGTCTCTTCATTCGGAGGTGTCCAAGACTCTTGCTGCAACAGAGTAGGTCTGGCAGTGGCTTCCTCAGCTGACATAAAAGAAATCGTCGTCCGGAAGAGCGGAGCTGAATGAAGCGGGCCACAGAACCTGTAGTGATATCACGTTACAGCATCATGGCGTCCCAAGAGTGCCATGACCATAGCTGTGGTTTACAGCTTCACTCTGCGAGAGAAAATTACTAGGCTGAGGATCCATCTTCGCAACGCGGACTGTTATGGGTAAGTCAAAAGCCACTGTTCCCCTTCAAGAACGAGTGTCCGGACTATCGACCCTAAACGAAAATGCCACTGCTGAAGAGTGGTATTCCCGGGCAACGGAGCCGCATGTCAACGTCACAAGCATACCGATACTGTTGCTGCCAGGTAGATCGGCGCTCAGTGTGACGATCTGTGATCACATCAGATCATGTACCTCGTAGATCTGGTAAGGCCGGCCAATATCCTGTTTAAACTCTAAGTTCAGCATGATTTCATCAGCTCGCAATTTGTTTGGCTTCTCAAGTTGAAGGAGGATCTACATGAAGCTTTCTGGTCCAAGTGGCTTCTTGCACTGCGTGTCTATAGTAAGCCCACCAAACTTCATGGCTTGGCAGGCTCTCTCGCTGGGATGAAGCCTGAATCATTGAAGATAGATGATGTTAGTAGATAAACATCTCGGGCCCGAAGTACAAGTACTTTTATTTGGATTAGCTGCCTAGTTATACAAGCTAAGTCAGACGAAAGCGGGTATACTGGGGCCGAGACCGCCATGTTCTTGGCATTGAAATGGCACCCATATTGCCAAGACATCCATCCATTGGCGATGGAATGAGGCTGCTGAACCTTGGGTAACGCGAGTTACTAGTCTCAGTCCTGTCAAAGGGAAACAAGTTGAATATTTTGGGGGTTCGGGGTAATGCACCCGTGCCCTGGAACGTACCTATGTATGACCCCGTCAGCTCCTTGCACGTGACAGGACACGGCAATGGCATCTTCTTTCAACATTCAGCAAGATCCATTGCTTCCGAATGGATCAGGAAGATGCGGACTAATCTGCCTCGCCCAGGTCGAGCAGGCCAATGGGCTTGTTGAGATGCTGGATAAGCGCCGATGCTACGCCCCGCGTGGGCGCTTACAGCTGTCAAATTGGCCACACAGCCCAACGCACAGGGGCTCAGCGACTTGGTAGGGCACGCTGATTGGGTCACGTAAAGGAAACATTCAGCACTCTGCAGACTGCGTTGCAGCAGTTTTGGGAGGGACGGGATCTTGGTCTCTCGCGATGCGGCCAGTTTTGGTGCGAGGATGAGCCAAGTAAATGCCGAAGGAGTCTCTGGAGCTGCATGAGGGACAACATGAAATAACGTGCAATTTTGGACGAATTTTCTCTAATTTTTCTCACTCGTAAATCGTCAATATTAAACCCCGTAGTTCAAGTATCCCACCCAACATTGGTGCGGGGCTGGTCAAACTGCAGATCCATGTTACGGGCGGCTAAGAGCTACCTACCTATCCTGAGAGCTCCTTCATGGTCTTTTCTTTTTTCGTTTCTCTCCTTTTCTCTTTCTCTTCATCTTTATCAACGGCGATTGTATCACTAGTAAAATCCTCCATCTAAAAGGTTTTGAGTAACTGTCGTTCCAAGACAAGACATGGCGAGCCACTATTATCCTCGTAGGTCCACCCAACTTACACATCATGACAACCACGCTGATCATGACACCTCAATAGCTCCTCCCGGCGCAGCACAAAGCTCTCCAGGTTCGTGCACCCCCACATAAGCTTCCATTGCATCGAGAGACTGACCAAGGCTGACTATGACAACTCTGAACAGCTCCCCAACCACAGCAACAGCAGCATCAATATGCGCTGCCGCCGACATCTCCTCCAGCGAACCGCACACAATTCTACCCTCCTCCACCTCAGCCACAAGCTCAACATCAGTCTGCGCAAGCTATGAATTATCCTCCTCCTCCTCAACATACGCCATCTCCTCAGGTTCCTCACCAACCAACACCGATACATTATCCGCCACCTCCTCAACAACAACAGCAGCAGCAACAACAACAACATACTCCTGCTCCGCAAGTCAATCACCACTCCCATAGTTCCTCTCAGGGGTATTACCCCCCGCCTCCGGCTTCTGCGCCAGCTCATCAGCAGCACTTCCAGCACAACCTACCTCAGGCAACACCTCCTCCACAGACTCAGTATCATGCCCCCAGTCAGCAGAATTACTTGGCCATGAGGCCTGCGGCAACTCCTCCTGTCGCGACGCCTCCTATGGCTACGCCTCCAGTAGCGACACCTCAGTCCCATCAGCAGAGCTTCGACCCACCTCCGGCGCCGGTATTGCCTCTTGATGAAAGCCAGTATCCGGTTGAAAAGCCGGATCAGGAGCTTGAGCAGCAACCACAGCAGCCCACAGGAACTGCGGTAGCCATGACTGTTTCCGGTGCCCCTCAGGCAGGTCAATTTGTGGGTGCCGAGGCCACGTCTGACGACATCGGAACCTTCAATGGAGGCAGCTATCGCATCAGTCACCGGGACAGTAATACCATTCTCACCATCCAGCTCGCCATGGGTTGCCCCATGTCTGGCAAGCCAGGTGCAATGATCGCCATGTCACCCTCCGTTACACTCAAGGGGCAGATAAAATTTAGCATGAAGAAGATGATTTCCGGAAGTGACATGTCGAGCTCCACGTATATTGGACCTGGCGAGGTGCTCCTTGCGCCTCACAGTCTTGGCGACATCACCACCCTTCGTCTTACGGGTAAGGAGACCTGGTCAGTAGGCCATGATGCCTTCTTGGCCTCGACACAGGGCGTTATCAAGGACTTCAAACGGCAGGGACTTGGAAAGGCCATGTTCAGTGGCGAGGGTCTTTGGGTTTACAAAATGAGTGGCACTGGCCTGCTATGGGTTTCAAGTTTTGGTGCCATCATTCAGAAGACGGTAAGATAACTCCCGCGTACCGTTTTCGACAGGTAATCTTACATATATCTAGCTCGTGGAAGGTGAAAAGTACATCGTGGACAATGGTCACTTGATCGCTTGGAACTGTAAGTATGTTATGGAGCGTGTTGCTTCCGGAGGAATTATCTCGGGACTTGCTGCGGGAGAGGGTTTGGTATGCAAGTTCTCAGGTCCCGGAACAGTCTATATGCAGACTAGAAATGCGGTAAGTAATTTTCTTCTTGCTTACGTTCTTACTCCGGTACTAACTATCATGACAGAGGGCGTTTGCTGCCTTTATGGGTGGACAGCAATATCAAGGATAGTTGTGCGTGCGTAATGGCGATGGGAGGAGACGAAGAAATTCTGCAGCGCGGCTATTTGTTTATCACCTATTTCTATATGACTTTCATGGGTCGGAGTTGGTTTCATTTGTTTGTAGTTGTCGGATACCTCTAATTGATTTGGATGCCATGCTCAGAATCAATTACTGCAAGACCTAATGCTGACAGCAAGCCGTTGTCTTAGCTCATGGTGCCATAAGAATTGCCCGTACCAGATAAGAGAGCATAAACACCTGGGCAAGTTTACTTACTTCTCTTGAATTTCAAAGGTCATATTTTACCCTTGACTGACTGACAGCTAGACTCTTTGGTGCCCCTTTGTCTAGGCAGGCAAAGCAAAAACCCTACTCCTGGTCTTATCAGACTTTCCCCCTCTTTACCTCCTCCTTCAGGGCGTATCTTGGGATCTCTTCTTCTGAAGCTTACCCAGGTTTGAGTTTTTCACAAGCAGTAGGTAACTGAATCCCTTGCCCTAGCGCCTTTACTGCGTTCTGACAATCACTCTCATGTGGCAACGTCCGCTCTTTCTCAAGTTCTTAAAGATCAAAAACCGGGAAGGGGCTACCTCAAGCGTCGATGTGCCTTTCCTCACAAACGGAGCACCTTACCCGCGCCTGCCAATTTATATTGACCGATTGTTATCAGCTACTCCTTGATGCCTTTTTCGGTTTTCTTTCATCAACCATCACTTGGTCTCCTCTACAACAGAGCCACACCTTTTTGGACTATCTATTCCTCTATACGCAGCATTAAGGCATTCTGTCTAGAACAGAGCCGCCTGAAAAGGAGGAAGAAGAAGCGAATTCACTTGTAACTGCCACAGCGATCACCTCCCAGTCTTTTCGAAGCCTTGAATACTTCCAGTTGTCTTCTGGGACACTCAACTGAAACTTCTGCCCATTTATGGTACCCGGCTACATTCTCTCAATCCGGCTATGACTTCCGACAAGAGGTTTCGAAGTCGGATGGCTCGCACAACAGTATTATCTGATGAAGCAACTACTGACGGCTCATTTGCTGAAACTCGCTCTGTTCCTGGCATCCCTCGTGGAGATCACTCAGGAGAACACTCTTCTGTTTCAAAGTTTACGGAAGCAATGAACAACCCGGATTGGCGTCGTCGACGTGACGGATGTAGCACTTGCGATTCCACAGCCACGGAGGACAACAGCATGAGCCAAAATACCTCTCGAAGCCATGATAGCTCCCAAACGCCAGGTGGCGGAAACTTGGCCGGTTCCATGGAGATGAATCCGGCAGGATATGTACGGAACTCCATTGATCAGCAACCGAGCCTTAGTAGCTCTGAGATTGATGCGAGGGACGCGAACGCAGATTCTGTCAAGAAAACCGACGCGGCGCTAGACCAGAGCAATATACGTACAACCAAAAGTAAGAGCACCGAACAGGAAATCAGTGGATTATGTAGCCTGTTGATGCACATCAGCATTACCGATAGTCGGTGCAGGGATCGACCAGTTGACATGCTTTCCCTCGTCCCGCATTTTCCCAATGATAACACCTCGGAGGCACATGGCGGCTCAATGGATAGAGGTAAACCTATAGTTCGCATACATCGCGTACGTGAAGTACCACGACTAAGATGCTCGGAACAATCGCAGCGGTCGGATCAAGAGACTAAGTACTTATCAGAGGCAACGAATATGAAATCCTGCCAGCTACCAGTTGATTTTCCCGACACACAAAAACAAGAGGGCAATGTCCCCATGAAAAGCTCCGAGGCCGAGACACTAAAAAAGGCAAGAGAAGCGGTGTTCAATGATCCGGCTGTTGCCGACATCGGGACCAGGGACGTTCAACTTCAGCCCAGGACCACTGATAAGTCAGTTGTGCAACCCGAACAGTTAGAGAAGGACGAGGAACTTCGACGCCGAAGTGAAGCTTACGCGAAGATTTTGCAGAAGCTTGATCAAATCAAGAAAAGGCCAGTCAAGCAAAAGAAGCAAATTGACAGGCCAAAGACCAATGAAGAACTTCAATACGAACGTGATGCTTATGCAAAGATTTTACAGAAGCTTGATCGATTCAAGAAAAAGGCCGCTGTACAAATAGATCAACCAAGAACAACCAAAGAACTTGAACACCAAGGCAAGGCTTGCACGAAGGCTTCACAAAGGCTCGATCGACAAGTGGATCAATCAAGAACCAACGAAGAGCTTCTCCAACAGAGAGATGCGGCTTTCAAGGAGCTCGTTCAAAAGATACAGCAAAAATCGGGGCAGCAGATCAAAACTAAAAAGGAAACTTCACCAGACAGTTCTTCCATCGACCATGCTTATCGTTTGGAGTCGGAATCAAACCAGAAGTCACCCTCAATGGCACAACAACGCAAATTTGATAGCTATGACTCTGGCATTGGTATAACTTGCAGTGTTAAGACAAGGAGCAAAGAAGTTTCTCAAGACTCTGGAACTTCTGTTGATACCAACACTGTTGCACAGGGCTTGAACCCGAGAGCAAGAGAGTTTCTTTCGTTCCAAAAAGGTTTCTCAACAACACCGGGGAGTCAGGATATTGCTAGTCTATCAAACGAGGACCTTTTAGAAACCATGCATTCGAGAAAATGTGTTGAGATAGGCAATAACACAGCTCATGAACCTGGCAGAAGGGGTATGGCGGATCTCAGCCATGCTATTCCCATCAAGAGGCCTGTCGCTGATGACAAAAGTGACGAGAGCATCGAGGGTCCATGTGTTAGTGCGGTTCCTCTGTCGAAGCAGGTCCCAGAAGCATTTGACTACACAACAGATATGTTGCCAACTTCCACGTTTGCATTCACGGCTGGACCTTACAACCCTTCTGTTCAGAGCATGCCCCTCCCTGGCGCTTTGACTGGCGTCGGTCTGTGTGCGGCAATGGGAAATCTGATGACGCCTACTGCCTTTGGAAATCAATCTAATATGACAGCTGCAAACGCTCTTTTGCAATCATACGGCGTCACACCTGGGCCAATATTTGGTGGTACTGCAAGTATCCCGATACACTACAACCCAATGATGGCAGGTGCCTACTCGGCTAGGCCTCTGCATGTTTCTAAGCCAACTGGCAATGATCCTTCTCAGCAGCAACAGTATGAAGCATACATCGAATGGCGTAAAGCGAACGAACCAGGATACGCGCTTGCTTGCAAGGCCCGGCAACAACGCCGAGCTCAGCGTGGTTCAGTTCCGATCAATTGAAGTTCATTGTGATTGACTGCGGAAGAAGTGGCAGTGCTGACCCGAGCGTTGAATGTTATGGATTATCCGTATGACTGACCACTCTAACGATCTATACCTTAACACAACAATTATGGTTCAGCATTTATTTCCTTTCAATATGAACCGGACAAGGGTTGGGGGGGTCGACTATGATTTCTCAGTATGGTCTTCCCCAACTCAATGAACCCAGACTGATCAGAAATCGAGATATGGTTAACGACTGGAGTAAGCAACTGGTACTATTTTTATTGGAGATTCTAAGGCTCATGGGGTAGTGATACTTGGCAGGAACAGAGAGCTATTGTGGTAGTAGTGTCAAACAAGCCAGAATAGACTCGTTCAATCAATATTCGAAAGCTCAACAGCAGTGGTTCGGTGCGACAGAGCCAGATGTGCGATACGGAGTGTAATATAACGCAAATAAAGTGAAGACAGCATTTACATGCTGACATACGAGCCATCGTCATCCAAGTCGGATAGATAAGACTCATATGAAGGGCAGGTTCACATCCAACCTTCGCGTTTCGTGAATTCCCATATAAGATCGAAACAGGTTGCACGTAGTCTTCGAGAGTCATAATGCTACATCAGCCCTGCACTATAGTACATCGCAGGGCACCGATTCTGTCACTCCCCTTTAGCTGGAGAGATAAAGCCAACATGATAACGGGAGAGGCCCAGTAGAGGCTAGGTGAGACAATTATCTGCGCCATCACTCCGTGAAGTGTGCATCATCACTGCCCTGTGCTCAATATGTAGGGTTGACTCCTGCCCCCAAGAACTGCACCTGCTGTGCTTACGTGAGGTATTGCTCGGGTTCCCAGATTCGCAACAATTTGTGGTGAATACGTTCGAAGGGTTGGACTGCATGGAATTGTAAGGGTGTGGTAGCACACATGGGTGCGGCTGAGGACCTTGACGTTAAGCTGACCGCAACAGCGTAGCAGCTAGGGGAGGCCGAGGCTCTGCGGGAATGAGCTCACACGTGTGTGGTGGTACGTCGCCAGTGACGACCAAGTGAGGCATTAGGATGTAGGAAGAGTGTGTTGGTATTGATCGAGGGACTTATTTGGCCGGCATATCGTAATCATTAATAAAATGTATGGTATACTAACTAGAACGCCGTCCTACAACATAGAAACGTCGAGAAAACGTATTAGAATGCCCATTCGCCCATAATTGCAGTCCTCTATGGGAGATCATCACAGGTAACTTGTATATGCGATGGAGGTATCGTTATGAAAGAAACGCCCTTGAAAATTCAACCGTAACTCTGCTTGAAATTTCAAACTCCTCAAGTGTGAAAACAAGATAAAACATGTAAGTGTAATGTCGCTTAAGGGAAATGTTGTTCAACATTCCTCGTCTTCTGCGTCCTCACCTTCTGCGTCCTCATCAAGACCCTCCCCAACGCTTGATAACCTAGAGATCTCGGTTCTGGCCGCCTTGAGGGGCTGGCATATTCTCCACCCTTTGCTCGTGGGCTCAATAACCCGAACATCCGGTTGCGATGCCCACGCCGTGAGGGCTGCGTCATTGACACCGCCGAAGACCACCGGCGGTTCTTCGTTATTGGCAGCACGCTCAAGGTGAATTGCAACATGCTCCATACGGTTATCCCAAGTCTTGAGGCCGTTGTCAAAAAAAGTTGTGCAGCCTTTCGCTGGGCAGCGCATGAAGTTGGGTAGTTTGCAGCGTTGTCGCCAAGCTCCCTCCTGCAATTTCTTCTCTTGGACCAGCCACTTGGCGGGGAAGTTTTTATCTTTCTTGTCTGCACTAACCACCTCTGGCGGTGCATGCATCCGGCGAATGTGCTGTGTGTAGAGGTCTTTTCTTCTAAACACTCTGCAATGAGTCATGACACCTGGAACCCCTTTCAGGGAAGAGTTTGGCGAATATCCACAGGCACCTGCTGTACAAAGCCAATAGTCGAGGTTCAGGTGCTGTGCCAACACGTGGCGTTTCCACTCATTCTTCTTTGCAAAGGTTTTATTGCACCCAGCAAAGTGGAAGACGCAAGTGAAAGGACGAGTGTGCACAGTGTTGGTGTGCTTATGGAGGGAGGCTTTGTCGCTGAAAGACATGTTACAATGTAGGCAGATCGTTTTTCCCCCTGGGGAGGATGAAATCAGTCTCGGAGCCGTAGTGCTACGGGAAGCGGTTCTTGGTTTGGCATCCTTTGCTCTGCTGGATCGTCTTGTGCGGTCCCGTCGACTGTTGCCCTTGGTGGTTCGAACTAGTTTGCCTTTGCGACCAGACTTATATTCCTCATCGTTATTTTCGGCCACACTGACGCAAGATTTGATTTCATGCTCGTTTTCAACGCTTGTATCCACTTCCATCCCATCAAGCTCAGGATAGGGGCCGGCAACATGGCCTCGAGGCTCTGCTCCTAAGCTTGGAGTATCGGCTGATGATACTGAACCCAGGCTATTCTCCGGACAAGATGAAGTGGGAAGAATCTCAGAGTCAACACTTGCTTCCAGACTGAAGCCAAGTTCTTCTGAGTTGATGTCATGTGTGATTTGGCTCGGTTGAATGATAGCTGGATTCACACATCCTTGTGGTGCATTCGAGATTCCGTACAAGCAAATACTAGGTGACGGAGAGCCCAAGGAAACAAATTGGGGGGATAAAACGACTATATCAGATGGAGTAGATGGTCCTTGAATACTTTCGACGTATGTCCCATTGTCGGTCAAAGGAGGGCTTTGTGATCCGCTCGCCGCTGACATTTGCTGGTAAGTAGTTGGAGAGCTGTGTCGAGGCTGTGATTTTTGGTGAATAGATGGGCTCAGACCAGGGTATATGCCTGTGCAATATGTATTTGATGTAAGGAAGGGACGCGGCGCAGTAAAGTAGTTGGTCTGTGGCTCTTGTAGGTACCGCTGCATACCACTGGCACTGGGATGATCGCCGTGTTGGATTGAACATGGTGTGTTGTATTGGAGTGAGGGATCAATCCTGTTGACGAAATCGGGGTCATCAAGGTAATCATGGTGCGAGTAGGGGAGGCAGCGTGTGTTGGATGAATATTCAACAGCGCCAGTTTCTTTATAGCATGGATGGTACGCCATGATGATTGTAGCTCTTGATGTGTACCACGTAACGTTGTTTCGAATCGTGGTATGACTGATGTGACAAAGAGACAAGAAAAGTACTTCTAAACAAAATAAAGGTATATTCTGTCCCCAATATGAAAGCCAGTAAATTCCTGGTCAATAATGGGTTGGACCATGTACGTCGTGGATATCAAGTCGTAGTGTTGGTCACGCAAGACTTTGATCGTGTAAGTCAGGTAGCGCAAAGATGGGGAATAGGTGGAGTGGGCGACGGTTTGATTTGAAATGCAGGAAAAGGGTATTCTGGACAGTTTTGAGTAAAAAAGGATTAATGAATTGGTCGGATTGCTGGCTAGAATAGAAAGGAATAGTCGTGGTGGAGGGCGAGGGGTCCCATCTTAAAGGGTTATAGAGGCTCCAAGAATTGTATGGGCCGAAGACCTCACAAGCCTGTATTAGGCCTTGAACAAAGAGGGCACTCGCCCACTCCCCGAGCAGAGCCTCATCTTTCAAGGTACGTACAGGTACGTATCCAGACCCTGGAGAGGCACCGACAGGGTTGTTGTGGAGCAAACCATGGGGTCCGTCAAGATCCCCTCTATTGCCTACTTTTCAGGACACACCCGCAGCAGGCCTTACGCTCAAGGCCCAGCCCTGACTAACCCTGGCCCTTTCAAGGCTGCCTCGAGGAAAAGTGGTGTGCAAACCGGACACGGGAGAAAAGGTGGTGAGCTGGAAAGGCCGACTCTGATCTTTGGCAAAGACTGTATACGCCATGGTGTGTTACTCTGTGACTTGTCTGTGGGAAAAGCAATGTGTAGCGCGTACTCGAATCGCAAGGTTCTTGGAGTAATTAGAAAAGAGCTTGAAGATCGACAACTGATGCGAACCGTTGAACCGAATTCCTTGTCGCCTATCACTTGGTCTGACGAGCGCATCCACTATTAGTTCAAGGTAGAGGAAGATGCTTGACGCCACGAAACGACGGTAGGGCCCGCTCAGCCGCCCTGTCAGCTTGGATGCCACTCTTGATTGCGTACATAACATCGACAGAAAGCGATGTTGGGATTGGCGTTGACTGGCGGTGATACAGGTCGCAGGGGTTTGTTTTATTATTATTTTACTTCCGAGTATTTACTGTACTATATATATCATATAGGCACAGAAGTGTCGCGCTATCCGTGTGGCAACCAGTATCCTTTGACAGGCTCAATTAGATGGTGATATATCACCATCT
>JAAGWQ010000317.1:0-16514 GCA_013396295.1 Fusarium heterosporum
GCTGGTAAGGGGCGGATTAGTAGTTGGGTCGGTGACGACCAGCGAATCCCCGCTGTTGTATGTTTTTGGGGGTTTTTGTCTTTCTTCTATTTGCAATTGTCCCTAAAACCAGCGGCGATATAGATATTGGTATGAAATTCCAGCTATCATGTCTGTTATGGACGATACTTTTGGCAGACGTCTAGCCGCCTCAAGACTAATGCCTGATGTGGTTTTCGTATTGGTTTCGTTTAATTATGTTGGCAGGCGCGATCTGTCTGCGGTGAGCGCTTGCCTAACAATGCAAAGCACCAGGGATAGCACGCACCTTAGCAGAACTGGTCGGTTCTCGTGTTATTGAAATAGTTGGTTTATGTCTCGAAGTCACGAGTCATCAAAATCTTTCCAAGTATTTGGGGAGCAGGTTTATTGCCGTATCGATATACCTTCGATGCAAAACCTTTTACTGGTAACCGGTACGAACTTTCTTGAGGGCTTTCACTTTCGGTATGGCGATGACATGCGGCGTCTTATAGCAGTGGAGTTCCTTGTTAATCGTGCCCTATCGTAACGAAGGTATCCCGTGGATCGACCCATTATACATATCAGGCCACCCTGCGCATGCCCTACATATTGCGATAGTATATCCAATCCACACTGTCAAGAATCTGGATCCTTGTATACCAAGAATTACTCTACAAGCTGATTGAAGCTATCTCAGTTGAGGGGATCATGTAACGAGTTTGACCAGTCAAGACTGCACTATTCCACCATTCATGGCTCAATGACTCCGTAAACTTCAGATAAGTGAAGATTTCCCACTGGAAGACCTTGCACCAGATCTTACCTGCCTGGCGCCTGCAGGAAGGATATTGTAATGAGCCCGGTGCTGGCATACTTCGCCAGCCACTCGTTTATATTCATTTGAATTGGTACAAAGAGCACCACCTACTTAGTCTCTGTACTCAGCAGAACAGATGGTACCCGCTGGTCGGGTGATGACGACGTCAAGGCGCCGAGCCCTCGCGCAATTCTGCTCCAGGCACGTGCCCCGCTTTCCAGACGACACTAAAGCAACTCGCTGAGATTGTTAAACCGGGTGCTTCCAGTGACTTCTCTCGCGTTGCATCTTCAAGCTTTGTGCTAAGGCACGCCTTGTCGATTGTAAAAAGCTCCCTTTTCGGATCACTGATGTTTGCAGTACTCGGCCTACCAGCCAGTATTGCATTCCACCACTGTTATTTTCAGAAGAGAACAGGCAGCATTGGAGTGTCCGCGCCGGCGGCATTCATCAACATCTTCTGTTTGGTACTGATTTGATTTCAACAATGGTAATTTGACATTAAGGTCAATTGACTACAATTCCAAGAAATCTTGCCAGAAAGCCCTCGTAGTAATCGAAGAAGCATGTGTTGGACGAGATTTTGACGACAGCTATGACTAAAACTGTCATTCCAATCACATCACACAATTCCATTGTGCTTGTAGTAAAGAGGGCGCTGCGGTCAGCCCTGGATGGTGAGTTATTTGGACAAATATGATACCATCCAAAACAAACAAAATAACTCGCCGGTCTCTTGCTCTCGACAGTATGTTACAATTTATTTTACTCCTCTCCGCTTGATCATTCAGAGACTCCATTTCTTTCGTTATAAGACGACTGCTACCATTCATAACGTCCAGTCTCAAAGACTGGCCCTGGACTTCGCCATATCATCTTCCACCTCGATCAACTCGCCCTGAAATTCCCCAATCACGCGATGGTTCTTCTCGAGCGTCTCCCGTCGGTTGTTTGCCAGTTTGTGGAATTTTTTGCTCCATCTCTTGACCTTTCGCAACTTGGCAAGGGCTGTCCTTCGATAGAGCGCAGCGGACCCATGTATGGTCTGCTCGTCAACATATATGGTCATTTTGTAATCTCCCGTTGGGCATTACAAACCTTGACGTTCATTGCAGAGCTTTTACTAAGGTTATTCTGCTCCTGAATCTCTCTAGTAACGTTCACAATGCGGGTTTGGAGACTAACCTGGATATTAGTGAATGGCTCGATTTGGATAGGCCTGTGAAGACTCCAGCAAGTCGTCGGATTCTGGAGGGCGACATATATCATGCTAGAATCTCCAAGTTTCCTAATTAGTCTGGAAACTCCGCTGCAACATCATTACTATCATGATAGTGTCATTACTCTGTGGTCATATCGATCACGTGGCAGCCAGTGATGTTTGGGCAGAGGTCACAACCAATTTCTCCTGCATTGCCTCAACGCAATGAGAGCTCTTGCTATTTGTTTTGGGTTTATTGATAGGTTTTATCTTTTATGGTATACTCGAAGTGGTATTGAGCCTGTATCAATCTCTTGGGACCCTGGGCAAATTTCATCGTTGCCAGTCTACTTATAGACAGTTAATGACCTCAAACTAGATTCAACTTGTGCTACTGGGGCTTCGCCATGTCGTGACTACCATACTGTCAGTTGTTAGGGCTCCTGCTCGGCTGTGTGACCTAAAGAAGCAGGGGAAGACAAACCTTGGCATTGTCCCACAAGCCATATCGACCAATATCCCTTTTGGCCCATGGGTAATCGCATCTAAGCACATCTACGATTGATAGATTAGTTAACATCAAAGCATTGGTGTTGTGATTTGGACTTTTCGATATTCACTTAACCAGCTGGTAAACTTTATCACGCAAACACTGTCACTCTAAATTGATATCCGTGGCGCTTCTTGCTGATGCTCAATCTCGTTTCTCAAATTCAACATTGTCTATGTCAACCTCTTAACTTGCCACTCAGCCCCATTTCAGACTTGTTAGGATCTCACGTTTTGAATTTCTTTACCTTATTCTGAGCAACTTCGAGATCAGGCGTGATGCGCTCAATCTTCCCTTCTAGCTCAGAGGCATAGTCATCAGTGGGATATGTTACTCACTAGATTTTGAACTCGCTATCCTTGTTAATTTGATGATCTACAATGAGCTTGCAAACGACAGTAGTGAAAGCACTTACTCAAGTCCTTGGACCGGTAGCGTCTTTATTTGCTAGCCTTGCGGTTCTGTCCTGGTATGCACTACCTCATGAGGCGCAATAATGAAGAAACACGTAGAAAGTTATCTGAACGATTTCTGTAGACGGTCTGAAAGATCGGGCTGTCGCATGCACCCTTGTTGATTCTCAGTGGCATGCATCGCATGAGCAGAATAAATAATATTATCTTATAATGAGGTCGAGGTACATAAACAATCTTGCCTCGATGGCTCAGTGGTAGAGCGTGTCACTAGTAATGACAAGGTCCACGGTTCGATCCCGTGTCGAGGCAAAACTTTACTTTTGCTCATTATCCCATCCTGATCGCAAAGACAGAAACCACTGTGCAGCGACGCCATATGACCTAGTATTGAACTACTCATCTTGTGTTCAGTTCTTGGTTTTTTGCGCCTTTAGTGTAGGTGCGCGTTGGTTTTCTAGAGGACAGACTTACTCAGGTTATTAAGGGAATGACAGCAGCTACCTTAAGCCAAGGTTACTACATCGAGATATTGCAATCAATACCTAAATGGCAGACGGAAGCCACCCTCCGGGGGCGATACACCTTTTTCTCCTGCATAAAAAAGTCAAGTGGACACCTCCAAACGTACTGTCACCCATCTTCCGCCCTAGCCTCCGGCCAAGCTCGGCAATAGCAATCCTCCGTGCTGGCCAACGTTCGCACAGATCATACATTGCGAGATCGCTTCCATGGATAGCGACATTCTACACGCAGTGAGTAAGGTTGCATTGAGTCATGCAGGTGGTGCAGCAAGCACTTGTTTCTTGCAGCACCTCCCCTCCCTTCGAAATTCGGTCGGTCTTCACTGCGAGAAAATACAGGACAGGGTCGAAGGCTTGCAATTACTTCAGAAAAGTTCATCTGCTCGTCGTTATAATGCCGTTTTGCGGCATAGAAGGAGACTTGATTCAATACAAGAACCTGGATGGAAACCCCATTTTCCATAGACATCTGTCATCGAGGAGAGGCTTGCCTCTTATGCACTTCCATTTCGTGTGGTTCTCTGATGAATTGCTATACTACGTATCCTTTGAGTCCTGGACCAGAACAGTCCACGAATCTATCATCAAAGCACTGGATATGATCGTGCTAACTTGTGAATAACGTTACCTTCTGTATTTTCATTTGGTCACCAGGACATTGGACATTCAATAAGAACTTGAGTTCGTCGAGTAATTGAAAACGCTTTCGTGTCATGGTGAGACTGGCGGCAAAAGCAAGGTCTAGATCCCTGTTTCTCTAGGACATCGCTGCTATATCATAAAATCTCCACAGGGCATAATAATGTGAATTTCCATAGACGTGGCTGCATTCTACTGTCTAGCGGCTTACCCTACGGATCGGGCCACCACGTGAGCAAGGATATCGATTGTTTCTTTTACGGATATTAGTCGACAATGCTAGTCGACTGAAAGCCATTTAAATATGATGACGAATCTAAATACCAGTGAATGCATTGATAGGGGTAATGTTTTCATCTTGACCTTTACCCGCGAGGGCTCAAAGGCATGAGACTTGGCGAGGAAAGAAACTCTCAAATTTCCCACCCCATCGTTAGTTGTGTATTCTTTCTCTTGCTGAGGACGACAAAGGAGTCAAAAATTGCAAAGGCATTTGGAATCCCTTGATAATCTGTTGACTGGAAGATGATGCGACGAAAAGAATTGACTGAAATATCAAACAATAAAAACACAGATATCAACTATCAACAAACGATTTGAAACAAATCAGACCTTCATCTTATCTACGAACGTTCTAGTCTCCTGTCATCTAACCCTCCATCCATGGCTTGTGCTACTAGTCTAAACAAAACGACAGGCATAAACCAGTTACGCTAGAACTTAGTCTTGTCTTAAAATGGTCTGCCTCGACGTACTAGCTGAAACTCGACACCCAGGAGAAGGGGATCTTGACCAATACAAGTTTTACATTCGTATTGATTTGTGTTATACAAGAAGTGTGTATGGAAACTAGCTGTAGGCCAAACACCTACTACTCTTTTTGGGAGCGAATCTTTATGGGCGATAAATCTTGGGAGAAATAGGCAGGATCTAATAGATAGCGTGACCATAACCTATTCCCAGAAATGACATGTGGAAGATCACGATTCCATTCGCTCTCTTGTGGTATTCTCGCTCGTAATCACTGTGAGGTGCAGTATTGAGGCACAACGTCGAATATCCAGATACCAAGGTTGATCGAGTAAAGTTCGCAACAAATTCCTTTCTGGACAGTGCCCTCATTTAAAGGCAAAGCTTTGATTTAAAATGAGCAAATTCTAGAAACAGCCAATCTCAGACTTCTAGATCCACAAGGTGCTTCAGGAATTTCATAATGTGAGTTACATAAGAACAACCGCCTATGCTAAAGCTAAGTGACCCTTGTATCAAATACCTGATGATAACGAATTTCTATCATTTTGACCATCTTGGGTGATATGAACATAGAACACCAGACAAACCCGCTGTATATAAGTTAGTTGACATCTGTTGCCCATCAATAGGCGTTATCCGGTATGGTGTATCGGTCAACATTTCGCGTTTTCAATGTATGAATGTCGCGAAGCGCAGGGTTCGATTCCCTGTACCGGAGATCTTTTTGCCTCGAATCTGGTTATCTAGACTGTCTACAATATTTCTACTTAATCAAATTATATAGGGAGCACGGTGGACGAACTTCTTTTTTCCCACACCTGGACATCTATAGCGAGAAACCTGTACAAGGAGTTACCACACCGACGTTCAATATAAATCTCCTTAGAGGAAGAAAGTCCAGAAGACTACTGCTACCGAAGTCAAGAAAACATGATCAATTATCATCTTTGTGGAACAAAACTAAGAGGGGTTCGATGACCAGGTTTAGGGTAGCTAGAATGCACTCAAAAATGTTGGACCAAAACATATTTTCAGGTGGGTTGCTTTCCACAATGGAAACTGGTGTCCGTTGCCACGATGATTGGAGCCTGGCGTGCCGTACTGTAGCTTCGAATCCTACAGTGTTTTATCGACGCGATGGTCTTGAAATGATCCACTCTGCTGAGATTTGAGATATCCTCAGTTCATGAGTACATGGTCACTGTGAGGAGTATCAAGTCTTCACGGTGTTGTCATCGGAGTATCTCAGGTGTAATACTGGCGGGTGGTAGTACGGTCTGTCTGTCGCTCACTTGATGAGGTCGAAATCGGTGAATCTTTCGCAGGATCTGATGTATGGAGGGATATTGTGTTGTTGACAAATGAGAATGGTACATGACAAAGACAAGGACAAGATCAGAGGCGGGGAGAAAAACTGAGGTATCGAACAATGATAGAAGATGGAGCTAGAAAGTCGATGATTTTGATTGTCACCAAACCTTTTGAGGTAAGAGAGGGAAGGTATCCTTTGTTTCAGAGTATCGGAAATACGGACAGCGTTTTTCATAGAGATTGATACTATGGTCTCTATTTAATAAACGTGACTTAGGTATATAACGTTGCTTGACCTCGTTGTTGTTACTATGCGGCCTACATCCATTACTGTTAGAATGCGATCATATCCTGCCTATGCTCGCTATGATATGGTTTTATTCTTGAGCAACAAAACTCAACGGTTTCGCCAATCATATGCCTAACGCCAAAAGTACCCATCTGATATCTAATTTTCTGCATCACTGAGCTGATGTACTTCCGCAGATCCCGTGACGCTCAGGACATCAATAATGTCGATGTGATTTGATAAAATCAGCTTTTTCCATTGTATGGCTGTAAGTTTGAAGTGCTCCGAGGGATTTCACACAATCTATACATCCAATGCACGCGCGCATAGACATGATTAACATCCGTGGCTCGAATCTCAAGAATGTGAGGGATCCATTACTCGCCATCGCCGTCAGCCTCTGTATCTGTTGTCATATCCATCAACATACAACGGTTTACGGTCCTTTTATTGGCGACTAAAACGAAATCATCCCTCTTGTATTTGTAGCCGCCTAAAACAAAGTATGATTTGCCACATGGCCCCAGGCTCGGCGGTATTGAGCAAGCCTAGATTTGATGTATCTGAGATGGGGAAGTCCTGGAATTCGATTCTTTCATGACTGTGGAGACTGTCGGTTATGATCTTTCTAGGCTGTTTCTTTCCGGATGGTTGGAAAGACTTCGGATATGAGATACAGAAGGGATGATCATATATTTCTTTGGGCCTTTCTGATCGCGAACTTTTAGGATCGCCCATTGCCGCTGTGCGTGGTGAAGTAAATGACTTCGCTGTGATGATATAGTATAGACCAACACGCGAATCCGGCATGACCTTTGTCAGATCAACTTCGACCTTTATCGTGAAGGGCTGCAACTTGACCAACTATAAGAACCGGATTTGAGTAATCTCAATTCCTGCGGACTGGTATGTAGCTATCGAGCTTATACTCCATCTAATTGTCAATGCATACAATGTCATACGTGACAAGTAAGATAAAATCTGGCCACTTTCGTCACCCATGCAACCTCAACACATGGTTATGAGTCGGTGAGCCTTATAATTTATTAGATATGGATAAGGCACTCGTGACTCATAATTACATGACGCCCAGAATATATCTTGTCTGTTTATCTGAGACTATGTGTTCGATCTAATTCATAGTTATAAGCATGGATATCTGACCACCAGGACCAGGACCTGGGCCTAGCAAGGCCTGCCCAATCCGCGAAAGTTGGTATGCCTTTGTCGAGAAAGTCCATTCACCCGCGAAGACAGCTAACAAGAAACTGCCTTGCTATCGCGAAGGCTGGAAAGCCAGCACAAGTTGGAGAACCTCCAGACTTCATTGGCTTCGGCTGCTCTATGAACATCAGTGAAGTACTGGATCCGGCTTGGGCGAGTCAACAAAGTCAGTGTGTTGAAGTCAGTTGCCCGGGGGAACCCGATGATAGGTACTAGGGCGACTGACTTGGCTATTGCAATCGGAAGCCTTCTTTCACCACCCACACAGAGCAGAACGGCCACATTGAGCATTTGTTTGCAACAACCTACCAAGTAAGCTATCTAGTAGGTAGGTACAAAGGCTTTCGAATACATGACATCCTCCAGTATGAAGGCTCAGTCACCATCCGCATGCCCTTTGGGATCAACCGCTAGGTCATCACTGCCAAACTCACGCGCATATGACAAATCATTAGATCGCCAGTCAGTCGCAGACCTAAGAGTCACAATTTTTGACCCAAGGAGTGGCAGTGAATATGTCCTCAGTCGTTTAAATGGCTTGGTCGCTATGAAATGAAAAGACACATGGCCATATTGGACTCTCTTAATATCTTCTAACCGAGCTCGCACTTGTTCAGGATTGGGTAGTCCCTCTCTCGGAAAGTTGCTGCTACCCTCTAACATCTGAAACTACTCTTGTACGTGCAATTATTATGATAGCTTGTCATCTTCTCTTGTGACAAGTATTCCAAATGTTTGAACCAGTGTTATCCCGTATCCGGACTAGTCCCCTTGGTGATGTCGATCAGCTGAGTTTACCTACAAGTATACCTTGACCATCACCCCTCCATCACTATCACTTAACATTAACCACATCTCACTTGTCAGATTCAAATACATCTCTCTCTTGTTCAATAATTTCATACTCAACCACGCAACATGAGTGACTACATCACAGAATCTGACAGCGTCATGATTACTGATAATGGGGTACTTTGAAACCCTTTATCCCAGATCGCGCCCCCAAACGACTGGACCAATGCTTACGAAGAGATGGGAGGAGACATGATGTGGGCTAAAGGTAGTCAAATAGAAGACGAGATCCATGGACGTGGTTTTGAAGGGGACATCAAGCCGCACTTTGGTATGTCTCCCTACACAGGAGAGACACTGTATCTCTTCGAGCTCGGTGATGGTCAATTCTTTGTTTTCAATGCTCTTGACGGAAGTTTGCTCCAGATTCGAGATCAGAACGATCTGAAGAGCATCGTCGATATTCTCGATGACAATGAAAAAGGTTTGCCATGCCTTGACGTCGAGGAAATTTAGGTCCATCGTCGTAGCAAATAGATACAGAGCAACTCAAGATCGTGCGATTTAGTTGGCCAAGCCACCTAGAAATTGACATTTCTCTCAATCATTGTTTCAGAGTCTGATCAGACTGAATATTTCAATATCATCTATCTAGAGATCTTCAAGTAGTCTCTCATCAAAACATGCCAGACTAGACCTTCTGAGAAGTAGATGATGACATCATGTCAATCATCGCTATGGCACGTCTCTAATGATTGGATGCCACCGAATCCCTCTCGAATACGCTTTGACCTCGCCCGTTAGCTGAAGAGCCAACATGATAGTGATCTACCACGAATGAGAAGAGTTGATCATCGAAGTGGGAGATTGGAGCGGAGTCTTGAGACAATATGACGTGGCAAGATTTCCCGGCCACCTATTCGCTCCCACCGAAAGCAAAGTTTTATGAATTTAGTATCAAGCGTGATCAAAGAAATCTCTACTATTCTACGTATAGCGTGCTAATTACTGTACTGTGAGGCAAATTCTAGGACAAAATTGAGATAACTTGTTAGGTAGCGATATCCATGGCAAAAATGTAAACATACAACAGCGGGGATTCGCTGGTCGTCACCGACCCAACTACTAATCCGCCGGTTAGTGGCTTGACTATGGGAGAGCGGACGGGATCCCGTATTTTCCACTACCTTTGGTCGTATGTGGTAACTGACGTGAAAAAACTACGTCATGAACATAAAGTTATCTTTGTAAGTGTGACTCCAATCCCTTTGCAACCCAATTTCCTGAAAAGCCATATAGGCACGAACAATAAAGTAGGATACTCTAAGCATTCATTCGGCTGCCGGACTTGTCGTTAATTTCAATGATTGCGGTCGCCGACGAAGATATTAGAAAACTCCGTGAAGAATGATATGGGAGAGTGGAAATAACTTATGCTGTTTTCCAAAACTAGACAAGCGAAAGAAATTGGTCTTAACCATCATTCGTTCTCGCGGAATCATAATGTGCGACCAAGCTCGTGTAACCGCGGTGATCCAATTTGACAGACTCTAATTGTCTCAGGCCGGATTTTAGACCACCAACATTCCACATCAGGGTAAACACCATCTCCCACAAGCACACCAGTCTCGACGGTTTTTCGACAGACAAGTCATACCACGCGATTCCAGAAAGAACGGTCTATTCTTCCATGCCCAGAGGTAGAAAATACGAGCTTCTCAACATTATCCAAAACTCACTCGTCTTTATTACATCCTACTTCTGCCTTTCAAGACTGCAGCGTTTCTCTAACATCAACGTACCTTCACCCCACAGAATCCCAATTACCACCAAGCGACATAGTCTCTAGGTATATCGGGGACTTATATCTTGACTTTTGTCATGGGACTCTCCCCCCATGTAAACGTCATATATATGTAAATTAATTTCACTCTCATCGATCGACGTTTCGCTTACATCGACGACTATATAGTGATTCAAGTTATCGTTAGGGCCTTAGGTTGATACTACACAAAAAGCCACTAAATAGGTGAGGTGTCCTAGGATGGAGTTTAGTCTGGTCTCAAACGGGAGATTCCAGAATGTTATAAGGCTTCTGGTAGGTGATCTCAGATAGGGCCAGTCGGCCAGCATAATTTCATCAGTTCCAGATTATGCCACCCAGAACCACCAATTAGAAATTCTACAGCCAGCTAAGAGTTTCTACAAGTCCATGGTGGTAATTGCCACAAGCCAATAAGGGCTAGTTGACAGCCGCAGGACATACCTGTATTTTGCTCCGCTATGAAATATATCGACCTTCGCTATGCTTCTCCTTACCAGTTCCCGCGAATACAACCTAGTCCAGAGAAGAGTCTTGAAGACCCTTGGAAACACTCTGCGGAAGCATTGCCTTAATACTGTTCAGTCTCATAGGCTTACCCCATTTGAATGGATTGGCGCTTTGCTTGTGCCAAGTCCCGAAAGCGTGTGATGAAATCCTCCCAAGACGGCATATCTACCTCCTTACACTTTTCCTCGTCGCTTAAGTCATCCAACCAGTCGTAATATCTATCAGAATCATCCTGGGTTGCAAGGAATTGCCGCTTTGTGCCGACATGTGGTCTGAAGAAAACTTTATCTGGCACCAATCTGACGATCCCCTAACGCTTCATCGTACTATCGTTATCATCCACAGACTCGACAAGCATAATGACCAGCCCATCGTCGGACAGATCGGACAGCATACCAATGCCTGTTCAGAGCATGTTATTCGATCCTGGTAGCTTTGGGCGGGGCGGTCGCTGTATGTCAGTCAACCTTGACATACATCTGACTGCGTCCCGGGAATTCCAGGATTTTGCAACACAGCTCTCGAAAGGAAACTCTTCATCTTCGGCATCTTCCTGTTACTTAGTTCCAACGTTGATGGCGAAGAACTCGACCGGACTGTTCACGGTGTGACAGGCTTCAAATCCCCATCCCTACAAATATATGTGGACTGTAAAAGCGTCGATATGGATGAATCTGGAGATGAAAGACGTCGGAGTTGCATGGAGTCTCTGTAAATTCTCCGGTGAGTCTCATGTCAACAGTGCACGGTTGGTAGTTGTATCACCCCATGAAATGTCGTCCGGGGATTTGGTGAACGCTCAAGGTTCATGTTGAAGAAGAATGTCTCCTTAGTCCAGCCCGCCCAAAACCAAGGCGGGAGATGATAGCATCGGGCCGATCCTCTATGGAAAGGCTTACCCTTGAGAAACTCAGTTATGAAATTCTGAACAGAATTTGTTCCTGTGGATTTCGTTTGTAAGATAGGAGTGTCAAGGTAATGACGCATGAGGTGTCCAGGTGCTTCGAAAACGTGGAGAATTCCAAGCGCAGCCGCAAGCTCATCTTTCGCAAAAGTCAACTGTCGTTTGCTATAAGTTTGAAGACAGTCAAGTGATGCTTTCTCTTTTCTGCAAGCCGTTGTTGGTAAGAGCCGCAGCGCCTTATCTTCCTCTTTGACAATCCGTCGAGGCTGGAGGGGGGCGAATTTTGAGTTTCCCGACGCCATATGACTACACTCGTAGTAGACTCCAGCATCCATGAAGAAGAGGCGTCGGCAAGAGAAAAGCCCTTCCTGATGCCTCAATGCTTTCTCCGACCAAGGTCACCACTATATTGTGCTCTGCATCCCCTTGAACGTCAGAGTTACCGCAGCAATGTGATGTTCTCCAACACGTAAAGGAGAGACGGCCCTGTTAGATTTCTGAGACACGCCTATCAAAAAGGGAAAGGCGAGCTTGCAACGATCGTAACGGCTGCAAGACGGTAGATCTGATCCATATAACCGAAATGAGCTTCTATGACCTGAAGGTTGTGCTGCGGAATGCAGTAGCGATGAACCCAAAAATATCGAAATCCCAGATCTTGAGTTCGAGATAGTCTAAAGTGGAAGATTCGAGTCTTTTTCAGTCCTTGAATTATATGACGTGAGGGTGATAATCCGTGATTTTGATTTAGGATTTTAATCGAATTCGATTGAACTAATCAGCAAAGACTAACGCAAGATCAGAATAAAGCTAGATATATATGACGACTGCGATTGACTACTCAAAGCGTGCCGTAGCCTCCTTTCCGATCCAATCATGCAAACTGTGTGCCTCGAAGCTTTGTTGGCTACCCTGTGCCAATTGTTGATTCAATCTGTCTAATTGGATTTCCGAGGCTGACCCGGTACGTTTTGAAACGGTTCCGCTCCCACTTTTTGCGTAGTTGATCGCGCTTCGCATTGGATACTTATCTTTTAAAAGGCGGAATAGTGGTCGCAGGGTCGGGACGCTGGCGGCCATGATAACCACATTCTGTTCAATTCTAACGGCTGAGTCAGTGGAAATTATGGACCGTACAAGCTTTTGTACTTACAAGCCCCAAGTTATCAAGATGACGACATTATACACTAGAGAATGATTAGCTGTAAGACAATGATCGGTTCATCATGATGGGCATGCTAACAAGGATCTGTTCGATCATTGAATCTGTCCATATACGTAGCTTTGATAATGGTTAAGATAGCGGAAAGTAGTGTTAATCCCAACATGAATGTAATCTCAAGCTTCTCCTGCAGCTTCAACTTAAGCTTCCAAAAGGCATGGATAGGAACGACAGCAAGAATAAGATCCGTAAGGGCGGTGAATCCACTGACGATGTAGGAAGAATAGTTGAAAACGTCTGGGTTCCAGCATGTGCCGTCGATCGTCTGGTCCCACATGAATTCAGGCGGCCGGCACTGAACAAAGATGATGATGATCGAGGCGGTCGCGAGGATAAGCTGACAGGCGACAACCCCTCGCAAGAATTGGCGGGATATGGCTTCGGTTCCACCTACAAGCCGTTCGATGAGAACCAAAATGGCCACGTTGGGAAGACTGTAAGCTATAATGTTGAATGCTGAAACCGTGAGTGACCAGAATGTTGAGTACATATGGAAAAGTTGAACTGACGATAAGCGATGATCTGTAGCTTCGTTGTCTTGGCCATCCTCTGAGCCCCTCCCGGCTCTGCCACAACAACAGCCGTACGCCTTCCGAGCCCAAGATCCACAGAAGCCTGTACAATGGCGGATGCAACAATACTACCACACATGGAAAGGAGGATCATCAAGTCGTCCCAACCGGGTCGCCGAAATACCACAATCGTCGTAGTCGACTTCGTGAGGACGGTGGCTATAGCCATGCCGGTAAAGACCCAGGCGACCAGGCTGAGCTGGTGCTGCTTTGACTCGATTAGAACTTCGGAGGCAGCCATGATGGAAAACGCTTTACAAGAAATGAAACAGGAATAAATAGGTATCTCTGAATTATTATATTTTACAGTTTTGCTGGCAGAACATGCAAACTTGTTACACAGGGGACGGATACTGTTGGTTCTGCGTGTTGGCTTTAAGACTTACGACAAGGCGGATACGATGGGGCATGAAAGCAAGGTACTTTGGTTTTATTAAATATGTACAAGTTCTTCGTCGTAACCAACAGCCAACAGGGCACCATAGCCTTGAGGGGAAGATTTTCATACCTACATGGCAAACAACCGCTGAATCTGTACCAGCGGGACTGTCCTCCTCAGTGGTCGGCAATTGCAAACCAGTAACCCATAAAAGTTGCCTTCACATCATCTGCTGGCACCAATGAGTTTGCTATGGGGAGAAGCAAGAAATGATCGCGTCACAACTATATTAGGTCGGTATCTGGCTGGTGTCAATCTCACAAGCTTGTCTACCCAGTTCCCCAACAGAATACCCTGGACGTCGGGTACCAGTTACTCGAATCGAACCAGGAGCTTGAGCCAAGCTTTCAAAAGTGCCATATCGACCAACACACCTGTGTGGATCTGTTGTTCTCAATCGCAGCACCATGGGTGGGTGAAGTGCGTCACACCAGCCAGGACGTCCCAGTGTAACCATGCACCTCGATGCATGGGCTTTTGTCCTTCCTTTTCAAGCAGTGACTGACAGGGAACTGTTGAGACTCAATTATATAACATCTAGCCGCAAAGCAGGGTTAAAAGATGCACTTGCTTATTTAGATACTGACTAATACACCTTTTTACGCCGAATGTGAATTTGCCTGGCTGTGATTTACTCACCAATCATTTATGCACAGAATATCGTCTGAAAATGTACCAAGAGGTGTTTTGTTTTTCGACTAGCACAACTACACCAATGTCTGGAGATTCGTGCCTGGCCCGGCCCATCCGCACGTCGTGGTTGTGATCCAGGTACGACACACTGGGTCTCTTGCTCCTCGAGTTCTGTTCCTCGCGAAATTAGGGTCTGGAACTATACTGGGTAAACCTGGAAATGTTGTTGGTCATGAGGCCTTGGCAACGCAACCGAGCTTTGAAGTACCCACCTTTTCAGAGTGTTGGCTGTGAAAAGTGCTAAATTGAACTCAATGACGCAGGTTATTCCTCTTTGGTTTCGTTCAGGCATTTTCCTCTGTTGGTTGTGGAGCAAGCTATATTACAAGGTTTATACATAGCATCAGCGAAGGTGGGTGGTGTAGATTCGACAGGTCTAGCAATTAAAGACCTTTGATCGCCGCGCTGTACACGATCTGCCATCCTTCTCGGTTTCCTCTTCCTCCTGCTAACTACCTCGCAGCCCACGCAATAATGCCTTTGGACACCATTCAGCTTATGCAGCATGCTGCTGCAGCTTATGAAAAGAAAGTGGTAGGAGCCCGGGAAACCTTGCTTAACCTCAACCGCCAGCTCCTTGCTGAATTGGAGACACCCACCGAATTTGTACAACGTATATGGTTCGCATCTGTAAGTAGAATATGGTCCGACTTTTGCTTTGGTGGCTAACTTGTATAGGCTTCCTTGGGTGGTAGTTTGGAGGTCGCGAATAATACCAACCTGTTCCAGCATCTCAAAAATGCTAAGAACGGCATTAGTACTGAGGCCTTGGCTGAAAAAACGCGCATCTCAGTGCATCTAATTGAAAGATTCATGAGCCACTTTGTGGCCCATAAGGTCGTTCGTTTCCTTCACCCCAACGGATGGCACGCCACAGCCCTTTCCAACGCTCTCGCAGAGGAGAATTACCAGCATAGCATCAACTTCTGTCAACGCGCTTCCGCAAGGGCTTTCTTGAACTTGCCAGATCATTTTGAAAAATCCAATTACCAGCCCCCTAGCTTGACCGACGGTCCCTTTCAGTACGCACACAATACCTCACTTCCTTTCTTCGAATGGTTGGTCGCAAACCCACCATACGTTGACTGGTTTGGGTCGTTTATGTCCGTGTATCGAGCTGGAAACCCTGATTGGTGGTCATTCTATCCCATCAAAGAGCGTCTCATTAAGGGCTTTGACAAGACCAATAGTGATGTGTTTCTTGTTGATGTCGGCGGTGGTCGAGGTCACGATATTTCCGCGTTTGCAAATGGCCAAGAGCTTCCTGGCAGATTGATTCTCCAAGACTTACCAGAGGTTATCTCAAGCGTTGAAAAAGCCTCGTGCTTTGAGGCCCAATCGCACAACTTCTATACGCCACAACCTGTGAAAAGTGCACGAGTGTACTTCTTGCACTCTATCCTCCACGATTGGGGTGCTGAAGACGGCGTCAAGATTTTGGAGAATCTGAAACCTGCACTGAAGCCGGGCTACTCCAAGATTCTAATTAATGAGATCGTGTTATCGGAGGAAAACCCTTCGGTACCTGCTACCTCAATGGACATGATGATGCTGGGACACTTTGGAGAGTCACGGGAGCGTACCGACAAGGACTTTGAAACCATCGCGGCACAGGCAGGCCTTGAAGTCGCTGGGGTTTTTGCAAATGCTGCGTCGCCTGAAAGTATCATTGAGCTTACACTACCCCTGGAGTAGAGACTCTTTCCTGACAAACAAATCAGTGAGTCGACTCCATAGTCGAGAGGATATCTTTATATTTAAGCATTGAACTTTTAACTGTTGTAAAAGTAAATTAAAGATAAACTCTTTCAGAAATCACCTTCCTCTATATTGCTA
>JAAGWQ010000318.1:0-16293 GCA_013396295.1 Fusarium heterosporum
CGACCGCCGGCGGTCGTCAGGCCAACGGAGCGATCCAAAGGATCGGCGCAATAGAGAGGCTCGTCATGTTCTTGAAGCCAACTCTGACCTGAGCCAAGATTCTGTTGAGGATGAGTACAAATATGAGAAGGAGCCAGTAACACCTAAGAGAAGCGGCGGTGATGCACTCAAGGCCGCTGCCGCCGGTGCTGCGGCCGCTGGTATCACCTCCTCAATCTTATCAGACAGTACACAAGGTGATCGAAAGCCAAGGGAAAGAAGGCGCCGGAGAGCCGAATCTGCTCACAGTCGTGCCATGAGCCGTGATCCGTACGCCGACCAGTACGACGACGATCACCTGGTTCCTCAGCCTCCAATGCCTCTCATGAGTGAGATCAACCCCTCAGAGATGACAAGGACTTCTATTCGATCTGCGGATGACGATAGACCCCATTCGGCCAGTGAAGAAATCACACCAGTTAAGAACGTTCCCGGTGGATATGTGTCCGGCACCTCTACACCTACACCTTCAGCCACCCCCTCAAATCTCGATAACACGTTATCTACTCAACACGCCAATGTTTCTCACGGCGACCTGACGGCTTTGCCCCGTGGTCAGAAGGACTATGTGGAAGAGTATGAAACTGACGAGTACGGTCAGAAACATCCTCTCGAACGCCATCAATATGAGGATGAAGATGATATCTCAGACAACGATTATCCCACGGGCGGATATGATAACTCCTATTTCGCTACCCAGGATGTCCCGCCTCCTCTGAAGTATGTCCCTTACCAGGCTGGGGCACGAGGCCTCAGCCCGATTCCCAGCGTTTCTGGCTACACTGAGGGTGGAAGCGAGTATCATCCTCGCACCTCAAGGAGCATGCACTCTACAAGTGATGCTTACTACGAGCGATCCGAGCACAATCGTGATAGTCAATCCACACCCTCCTTGAATTCACTCAAGCAAAGGGAACTTGACGAGATGTCTCCCCAAAATTCTGATTTAGATTATCGCAACACCACCTATACCGAGGATAGCGAACTGGAGAAGGTTGCTTCTGGGCAAGCAGTGCGCGGCATTGGCGCCAACCCCAACGTTGTTCACCCTCCAATGGGACCTGAGTCAGCAGTTGCTTCTCTGGTGGAGGGCTCGATGATTGACCAGTCCATGCTGAGTGGCTCTTATAATGACTACCATGGCCCTCGGGACTCGACTCTCTCTTACGATGACCAGTCAAGAACTTATAGTAGCCGTGGTGCAAGCCCTGAGAAGCAGTACCTGGATGGTAGCGAGCTAGAACCGGAGAGACACGCCACACCTAGTGCTAGGTCTCACAAGTCTCAAGAGTTCTCTGAATATGATATTGATGAGCACGGCCGCAAAGTGCCTCGAACACGATCACCCACAGCTTCTGAGGTGGCTATTGCTACCGGCGCTGTTGCAGCTCTTAAGGCCGCACAGGGCAAGAAGCAACCTTCTTCAGAAGAGCCTGAGGAATACCAAGGCGCTGGCGTCTTCCGTAACAAATCTTTCAAGGAGCGTACCTTGGAGGGCCATGAGCCTCGCAATACTCCTGCTCACAGCATCGATCGTCTTTCTTACGATGACTCACCCAAGATGGCTGCTACTGGTATGCCAGACTTCAACAACCCAATGCCTGAGTTTGGCTATATGGACGACGATGCTCGAACCAACCCGTCCATCGTGCAAGAGCGTCTTGATGGGGAGCACTACGATGATGTTTCTGAAGGCCGAGTAACACCTACTCCTCGAAGTGTTGCCGAGCAGCGTGCCGAGAGTGCTGCAAGCAGCCGTGGACCCAGTGCTGCTCAGGTTGCCGGAGCTGCCGCTTTGGGCGCTGCTGCTGGCATGGCTGCCACCAACGGCCACAGCCGTGAGCCCAGCCAAGACCACGATGAGTGGCAGCGTACTTCTGATGACCGCAAGCGAGATACTCTTGTTACCAACCCCTATGAGGATACAAGCCCGGTTGCCAACCCTGCCCTCAACGACAACCTCTTGGCTCGAGGATACGGAGCACCATATCACACTGGGAGCCCCGGCTTTGGTCCCAAGTACGATGAGGGTTACATGTCCAATGGTAACAACAGAACCCCTGACATGCAGCCTAAGGGCCAGCCTCTGCAACTCTCCCTACCTGGATCTCCCAACGCCGCTGGTCAGGATCCCTTCTATGCCCCCAAGGATGCTCGCCACATGAGTGGTATGTCTCAGGGTATGGCTTCGCCTTTTTACGATGCTGCCACTGGCCAGGGTATTGATCGCATTGAGAACAAGGACATTGTTGCTCTCATGCAGCATCTCATGGTCCGCGATGCTCAACGTAGCGCGCGTGACACAGAGATTGTGGCATTACTCATGAATTCAGCCTTGGAGATGCGAACCTCTATGAATGAGCTTAGAAACCTTGTCCAGGATACCAGCGACGATGTCATCTTTGCCGGCGTTGAGAACACCGAGAAGCTTCAGAAGGCCATCAACGGCCCTCGTCCCTACCCAGGTACCCGCTCAATTCAGAGCCTTTCCCAGGTTGACACCTTCAATGAAGCCGCCGCCAAGAAGAACCTTTTCAAGCGCGCTTTCCAAGGCCTGAGCAACAAGGGAACCAGCGACTTCAAGCGCATTGAAGAGATTCTGATGCAGATTCTTGGTGAGGTCGATGATCTCAAGGGACAATCTACTGTTCCTGCCGCTTCCACCAGTGGTGGACGTGGTCCTTCTTTCGACAACTTGCAACCTGAGGGACAGTTCGAGCAAGATCGAGGCTATGAACCTGAGGGCAACTCGACTATCACCCCTAGCCAGTCGGGCCACTTTTCCCTTTCTCATTCCCGATCTCGTCTTGCCAATGAACGCAGATACTCTGATAACCGTATCAGCACCGTTGCCGAGCACGAGGATGAATACGAACATGATCACCCGAGCCCATCTGGCGAGCGCAGTAACCCCAACATGCTGACGCCCGACCGGTCAGGCATCCAACGTGGCAGCTCTGTTCCCCTCGATACCCCGCCTCAACCTTTGGGTGTTACTCAGCCGATGAGCAACGAGAACACTCCTCGCACAACAGAAAAGAAAAAGAAGCACAAGTCCGGCCTTTCGGGTTGGTTCCCCAAGATCTCCAGATGGTCTGGAACCACAGCCTCCAGCGCGGGCAATGGCAAGAAGGAGCCCAAATACGATGACTACCCTCCTTCGCGTTCTGGTTCTAGCCAGGGCTCTTACAATGATGGGGACTATAGCCATGCTCCTTATGGCGAAGATCAGCTCTTCCCACAACAGGAACTCCCCTCTGCACCTGATGCTGGTCTACCGGCGCCTGTTCGTCGTGAAATCACCCATACTCCAGGTGATGCACCCAAGTACAAGGTTCACAGAAACTCGCTGAACCTCCAACACCCCCAGCCCAGGCAGGGCGCGACAGAACGTTTCCGTAATGCCTTGGAGTTCTCAGCCCAAGAGTACAACGTTCCAATGACACCTCGATCGGCGGACTGGGGTGGCTCAGTATCCAGCTTCAACCAAATGGGCCAGAACACCAACCGATACAGTCAAGCGTCGTCTACGGGTGCTCCTCAGGACCCATCCTATTGGACCACATCTCCAACCGGCCCCCCTCGACCTCCCAAGGAGCCCATCGAGCCCACTGGCAGCCCCTCAGCTCTGTCTCCCCAAAGGAGCAGCCGCATCTCCAAGTTGGCGAAGGGTAGCCCTGCGCCACACCCGAGTGACGAAAGCGGGTATGCAACCATGAGTGGTACTCATGTCAGCCAGTACACAAGCAGCCCCAAGCCCGAGAACCGCAACTTGAATGCTGCTTTAGGCGTTGCTAGACGACCCAGTGGGCCACGAGCCATGACCCCAAAGAGTCCCGAGGAAGAATCTCGTCGCCGCAAGCGAGGTAAGTTTCAACTCAACACCGGTATACAAGGCACGCAACTAACCTCGGAAGCAGACACATTCGGCAGCGTTGCTTCTCATAACACGGATGACACAGATACCTTTTAGAAAGGGGTTAATCGTGCCAGCCGTCCATTACCGGGATGTTGACCTCTCGACAAAGAATGACACTGCACTTTTGCTTTTCTTGACGTAACTCGGTATCCTATATGTTTAGGTCTCGACTAGGCGTCAATTGTACGAAGTTTCAGGGACACGAAAGGGCATTCACAAACATGACTTTACATGTGGAAGAAGCAGTTATAGAGGAAGTGATGGCTAGCTGAAACAGCGGCGAGGCAAGTTGTTGAAGGATTTAATGATGGACAAAGAAACGAGCGAGCGAGCGAGCATATCGGGTATTGAAAAACACCACACAAAAAAAAAAAGGAGAAAGAAAAGCGACGAAAAAGCCAGAGGAGGAAGGGGAACACATTTGCATTAGGGCTCTTGCTTCAAGTTCTGACGATGACATGACATGGCTTTCTGATTACAGAGCGATACGTCAATGATTTGATTTGCAGGCAATGTTTGTTGATTTGGATTTGATTTTATGAGCGCGAAGGAGATGAAAGGTACATGATAACTCGAAAGCACAAGCTGATGTGGTTGTGCATGGACATATTTCAAGTTAGATAGGCTTAGCTGTTAGTTTTTGCGAGATAGATACCAGCATATTGGTTGCAATTCGGGAGTGGAAGGAATTCAATTGACATGAATCCAATAATGGATTAAACAAAAAGTAATTGATTACTCGCCAAGTGTGTTTGTTATTGAGCAAATAGAAATGAGTTGAGGTTGGAGATCCGCGACCAAGAGCTGTGGACCTAACTACCCAAGGTAGGTAATCTCTGTCCTTCCTGGGGAAGCTTGCAAAACTCCGGCGCTGTAGTTGTAGGGGACCTTGACCCCTGGTCTGGGCTCCGACGTCGGTGAAGAAATGCTAGTGCGGGAGCTCCCCCGGACTCGGCGAATGACGAGTAGTCGATAACCAAAAGACTGTAGACGTCAACACCCAACTTCTGAATCGAAGGGTTTCGATGGGTTCCCCATTACAAATGCTCTCTGTACTTGCGACGTCTTCCACTACGTCTTCGTCCCGAGATTGATTCCTCTGAAGCTTGCGTGGTTTTACGTCTATGGTCATTTGCTACTGGTGCTTGTATGACGAATAGACTCTCAAGAACCAACTAGGCACACCATGGCTGCAGCTGTGCAATCGGACAACGTTATGAAGGAGACCGAGCCTCTCAAACTTCAGCAGAAGAAGACAAATACCAGTGGTAGTGGTGCTCACGATTACAAGGGTTTCGTGGCGGGAGTCTTCAGCGGCATCGCCAAACTCTCAGGTGTGTTCTTTGTTCCTTGTCACGACGTTTGAGTTGTCGAATGTTGACTAACGTCCAACAGTTGGCCATCCTTTCGACACTATCAAGGTTCGGCTACAAACAACAGACCCAAGTCGCTTTAGTGGCCCTGTTCAATGTGTCACGCAAACTCTTCGCAATGAAGGCTTTCGTGGACTCTACAAGGGCGCAACGCCGCCTTTGGTGGGGTGGATGTTTATGGACTCGGTCATGTTGGGTTCGTTGACCGTCTACCGCCGGCTTCTCTCAGAGCATGTCTTCAACGTGGAACCTGTAAACACCGACGTCACAGCATCTTCGCCAGGTACAGCGCCAAAGGGCCACACGGCGCTTCCGAGTTTTGGGCACGGCATCGCAGGCGTCCTGGCTGGAGCGACAGTAAGCTTCATCGCTGCGCCCGTCGAGCACGTCAAGGCGCGACTGCAAATTCAGTATGCGGCGCAAAAGTCAGACAGGTTATATGCGGGGCCCATCGACTGTCTGCGCAAGATCTATCGGCATCACGGCATTCAGGGCGTCTACCACGGCCTCTCGGCGACGCTGCTCTTCCGCGCATTCTTCTTCTGCTGGTGGGGCAGCTACGATATTTTATCCCGGCAACTGCGCGACAGGACGAACCTCAGCGCACCGGCTGTGAATTTCTGGGCAGGCGGACTTAGTGCTCAGGTTTTTTGGTTGACGAGTTATCCGAGCGACGTGGTGAAGCAGCGCATCATGACGGATCCGTTGGGCGGGGGGCTTAACGACGGAGTCAGGAGGTTTCCTCGATGGAAGGACGCTGCTGTTACTGTGTACAGGGAGCGAGGGTGGAAGGGATACTGGAGAGGCTTTGTGCCGTGTTTCTTGAGGGCATTCCCGGCGAATGCTATGGCGTTGGTTGCTTTTGAAGGCGTTATGAGGTCGTTATGAGTCGAGAGAAATGGACGAGAATGATAGTATGAAAGGATACCCCCCTTTGACAGCCTCGTAAGGAACAGTTAGTTCTTGGCATGGCCCATGATATCGGCAGTTTTAATTCACAAATTTACCACTGCAACACACACACACACACACACACACACACACACACACAACGGTCACAGAATCATGGGACAAGTTATTTGAACACCACAAAGAGTGCCACACAGATGGCTGGGTCTATTGGCCGAGTCCTCAAAACTTTTGTAATGCCCTGTCCCAATTTACCAATCCATTCCTGCGCCGTTTCAATGCAATTTGTTTCGTTTACTCGTCGTCCTCGTCAGCCTCGTCGTTGACGACGTTGAAGAACTTGAGCTCGTAGACGCCTCGGGAGGTGGAGACGATTCGGAGCCAGTCACGGAGCTGCTGCTTCTTGAGGAACTTCTTGGTCCTGGATATAACAGTTAGTATTTGGTTATTGAAAATCAGTTTTCCGGCTCCGTCGGATGAAGCAAAAGGACTCCAAGAGTACGTACAGGTACTTGAGGTAGCGACCGGAGAGCTCGTTGTGGGCGATGATCTCGATCTTGCCCTCACCCTGCTGCTGGACAACGACGTTGTCACCAAGGTTGTTGGTGCGGCCCTCGACCTTGATGCGGTCCTGGAGGAACTTCTCGAAGGCAGCGACATCGAAGATCTTGTCGCTGGCAGGCTGAGAAGCATCGATGATGTACTGAGAGATTAGTTAGCGATTGCGGTTCTCGTGGGCCGTTCGACTCGGGTGGTTTGGCGCATCGAGTTAAATCGTCATCGTATCGTTGTCGCCGAGAGCTCGATTCGATTGGATTCAATTCGGTTGCTTCGTAGAGCGTACCTTCTTGGTCTGCTTCTGGGCCTTGCCCGACTTCTTCTGTTGAAATGACCTTAGCCTACTGCATTCTTTTGGCGGCGCCTCTCCTGGGAGGGCCTAACAGCATAGCGGTGTCATGTACGTACTGCCTGAGGAGCCATTGCGAATGAAATGGATTTGTGTGGTTTTGAAGGGACTGTGGTGTTTTGTCGCAAAGAAGTCTAATCCTGCGCTTGAGAGGGGGAGAAAAGAAGGAAAAGAGAAAAGTCGGTAGTTTGTTGGCCGAGATGCAATATTCTGGTGGGCTTCCGATAATTAGGGCTCTGTGCGGATTATTTTTGGTGCGGGGTGGGACCTCGCTTTCGATGATCATGTGATCTCCATCTCTCACTTACACGGGGAACGTCACTCATAGGCGTGAAGAAGAAGATATAATCGCATCATGCTTCTTATTTGGCTACTTACAGTATTGATGGATCTCGCTGCTTGTGATATGAAGATAATTGGCGGGTTCGGTATTCCAGTCTTATGAGGCCTCTAGATTTCATCTATTAGGAAATCTAAAGCCTCTCGACTTCCATCATTTCTAGGCGTGTCTCTATTCAGGCGGCTTCAGTATCATTCATGCAACAGCTGTAATTGATCATACGAGAGAAGATGTGATAGATTACCCACCCCTGATATTTCTGCTAAGGCTATACTAACTACAGTTTGGTATCGTATAGGATGGGATCGAGTTGCTTCTTGAACTTGGGGAGAAGCATGTAACGAAAGTCCATGTAAAGATTGGACAGTCTCCTGCGTTGCTCCTCCTCATTGCCCTCTTCGTGCTCCTCCATAGTCTCGTCTGTAGCATATTTTTCGTCCTTGAGGACAGGGTCGAGCTGTTTCCGAATAGCCTCAACAAGCATGCTTCGGTACTGCATATAGAGCGTTGACAAACGAACATACTGCCCATGTTCATCTCCACCAGCCAACAACTCATCTTCTCCCTCCTCCTGGTGAGAATCTTCTTTCAAATCGGCCTTCCTTTGGTCGGGAGTTTTCTTCTTTCTCTCCTCATCCTTCATCTTCGTGGTCACTTCCTCTACTTTAAAGATAGCCGCCCCCTGCTCGGCCCCGGCCCCGTTCTTGCCACTAGGGCAATTGGAACCATTGCATTTCTTAGTGAGCACATAGCGATCGCCACCGCGCTCCTTGGTATCGTCAGGGCCGTTCAGGAGTTGTTCTCCAATACCTGCGTAGAGTCTATCTTCGTACTCTTCCTCGGAAAAACTATCTGAGGTTTTCAGATCGAGTTCAGACGTCTTGGGCTCGTCGCGCTTCTCGTTCTTCTTTGTCGCACCTGGCTCTTTTTTATTTCCTTGCTTCTCCTTCATCTCCTTCCCCTGTGTTGTCTTGTTTGCTGTTTCTTTCTTCCATTTCTTCTGCTTTGCATCATATTCCTTGACTGCCTTGTTGAATTTCCTTTCCCACTCACGCGCGTCTATCATCTTGTGCCTGGCTTTAGTATGCTCCTTTTTCAAAGAAATTCTCTCGGCATTCATCTCCTTTTTGTCTGTGAGATATTCCTTTAAGTCTTGGTCGAAAAGCTCCCGCATCCTGACAGCCTCGCCCATCTTACTTTGAGCTAGTGTGGCGAGAATCTCCAAGTCTTTGGCCTCTTCCTTGCTTCCCTCAAAGTCACGACGGTGCACCCTGGGGTCCTTTGTTTTATCTGCCTCGCTATGAGCATCATGGATTGGGTCAAGGGCAGCTCGAGCGCCATGAACATTAATAGTTGTATACACTACTGCAGGGGGTGCGGGAGGTGCAAGATATACACGGTGTGCAGCATGACCACATATCCTTGTGGTTATCGTTTTGAGACCTCCAGGCTCTAATGTTCTCGCAGGACAAGGAAGAGTTGTAGTTGTGTAATGTGTAAGCTGTCTCCTTTCAGGATAGACGATGGTGTCAATCGTCGCTCGACGGTGTACCTTGGTGCCCTCGGTTTTGGCTACTCCCTCAGAAGCTTTGTCTGACTCTGTGGAGGTAGCGGCAGCCGAAGCATCGGCAGTACCACTAGTAGATGGGGTCACGGTGATGGTCGTGGTCGTCGTAGTTGTCATCCCGGTCGATATAGGACCAGAGGTATTGCTGTTTCCACCAGCTTTGGCAGAATCGGTAGCGTTGTCTTCGTCCACGGAGGTAGTGACAGTGGCAGGGACAGGGACAGTTGTAATAGTGGTGGTAATGGTGGTTTCAGCCATAGTGGCATTGGGAGGAACGGTACCTCCACCAAGATAAACCGTAGGGATCTGGGAGAGCAGCTTATCCAGCCTGGTAGAGGCTGAAATCCATGAGAGCGATGCCTGCACCACCCAAGCGGGTCTGCAAGGGATAGCATCAGAGTGCCCAACAAGGGCAGCCAAGATGACGAGACGAGCACGCATCTTGGTGAACGGCATGTGTTGCGAGAAACTGACTTGGGGTTGTGAAATTTGAAAAGACTCAGTCCGACACTAGAGGGGGTAGGGCCCCGATGGATGTTATATACGCAAAGGGGTGATTTACCTCACCGCGAAGAGGAGACTCAAGCCGGGCCACGGCAAGCCAATGGCATTTTCAGCATCAGCATCGTCACAATGATCCCATCACTCAAGCATTGTTGAGGAGGGGCGAACAGAGTTCGTCTCGGGCTGCACACGCCTTTGCTAAGACCGAGTATACCATTCTGCGGAAATGCCAGATATACCAACCAACCAATAGCAAAAACAAGTCGCAAACACTCTCTCCAAGTTACCCCTCACAATACAAAGACAGGCGGAAGCCACCTGGTCAAGAACCGAGATAAGAAGTACATGTCATGTAAATAATATCGTCAATTGTCGTCAATCTATATGGCAACTTTGTCGTGGTGGCATGCGTGTCGTAATACCAAGTCCAGAAGGAAAACATCATAATACATTGCAACAGACCCAAATTCTCATCCCTATCGTCACATGTGCATGGTCAAACATTTCTCATCATAATACAAAACCAAAGTTAGGATAGTTTGTCCCATCTTCCTTTTTCTTGGTTGTTCAAGATTTACTGAATAGCTTCTTGAACGCACCCTTGATGCCCGATGGCTTCTTATCTTCGTCCTTGAATTGAGCTCTACGTCGCTCTTCGTGTCGTGCTTTGCGGCGGGTGTCCTCTGTGTCCATTCTGACGTGTTTCGTAGGCCGAGTCTTGGGTTCTTCATCTCTCGTTCTGTCTTTGTCCCTGTTCTTCTCCCTATGTCTGTCTCCGTCCCGGTCCCTGTTTCGATCTCGGGGTGGTTCAGGGGCAGGCTCGTCACGTGGGGGGCGTGAGGCTCGAGGGCGCTGCTCATCAGTAGATGGTTGAGTGCGCCTGTGTCGTGTAGAGGAGCGTTTAGGTGAGCCCTCTAGGGGGGCTTCCCTCGTTCGTTCTTTGATAGGCTCCGCGATTGCAGGCTCTTCTCGTGGTGGCGGGGTACCGCCCGAGACGACCTCAGAGTTCTTGGCGGCGAAGGGCTTCCTCTCAGGCGTGGGCGGTTCTTCTCGGGGGTGATCTCGGAGCTCTTCATAGCGAGGCCTGTCAGAATGGCTCTGTCGACGCGAGCGGCGATGTCGCCGATCTGGCTCAGGCTCGGGCTGAAGCTCGGGCTCAGGCTCGGGCTCTCGTGCGGGTTCCTTGCCTTTGCTCTCTGGTACTGGCTCCCGATATCGAGATGGCTCGCGTCTTGTATCGCGTTCTTCTCTTGCTCGTCGTTCTGTCCTTTCTGCCTTACGTTTGTCGTGATCAGCCTGCTCCTCCCTCGTTCGGCGTCTGCGGCCCGAGCTTCCCGAACTGTTATCAGCAGAGAAACCGCTGTCTCGTCTCGGTGTCCTTGGGGGTGTCCCTGGAGGTGCCGCTGATTCAACGGTATCGGATCGATGGCGTCGGGACGCATGAGCACCAGAAGATCGTCTTCTACGCTCCCGGCCCTCATCTTCTTGGGGAAGGCCACGCAAAGCTGGCTCCTCGGCCTTGCGAGATTCGCGCGTTCGCATATCCTCGTCTCGGCGGTATCCTCTGGTTCTTGGCTCTTCGGATCCACGAGACGATTTAGGCCTGACATCGACACCACCGCTTGAGCTATCGCGATGGCGACTATATCGAGACTCGTCTTCGCGATGAGACTGGGATTGTTGATGGCGGCGACCATCATCATCGGTTCGGGATCTATGCACCCGTCTCTCGCCATCGTCGCGGTATCTGCGCTCTCGGGCCTCTTCACGGCTGCCGTCAGAGCGGTGAGAGTATCGGCGCCTACGACGTCCGTCTTTGTCTCTATCGCTGCGCGACGAGTCAGATTCTCTGCTCCTATCGTCTGCAAACAAGTCAGCATTAGACTTGTGAAAATCCTCATAATCATCCTCAAAGCTCTCTCGTGGTGTTGATACAACTGGAAAGTTGTAATCGCTAGGCTCAGTATACATCTCGTGTCCCATGTTAGGCAGATCCCTATCCCTATACTGATCGAAAGGCGAAGGACTCCCGGGGGGGCTCAAGGCCTCAGCTGTGGCATAAATGACTACGGCTGCAGCTAACGTGTCCTCAGCACGTTGGATTGACGTCTTCCGCGTTCGCCGCAAAGTACGGGCTCGCTGTAAGTCAATCATGTCTGCATCTGGTATCACGATGCCAGGGCTGGGTGATCTCTGGGCGTCAAAATCAGCCTCAGCTCCGGTACTTGAACCAGCTGGAGGAGGCGCCCGATATGTAGCATCCCTGAGCCCATCCTCGACAGCGACCCCCGAGTGTCTGAGGTCATGTCTCGCAGGAGCCCTAGGCAACTCGCCGTCGGCCTGGAAAGAACGAGATCTAGGAGCCGTATCACTCATCGCCACCTTCGAAGATTCGCCTTCTGTCTCTTGAGAACGATGTCCAAGTTGGGGACGCGCTGGCACCTTCACCGGTTCGCTTTCAGCGCGAGGCGCTTGAGGCCTTTGCATTGGCTTGGCATCATTCGGTCGGCTCGCGACAGGGATGAATATGGGGTCTTTGGTATAGACTTCCGTGACTGGGCGGACCCTCAGCGATCTTCGTGGCCGTTGCTGCTGCGTCAAAAACGTTCGGGGAGGCTCAGCGCGGGAAGGCCGCGCCGATCGCGAGGTAGAACGAGCTCTCTTGGGTGTTTCCGGTACATCAGCGGCCGCCTTGCCTTTGCCACGCGATGGGATATCGACAACCTTGACGTCAGGTCGGACAAGACCCATCGGTTTCACTCCAGCAGCTTGCACAGGTTTTGGCTCCGAACCCAGAGTGTCATCTGTGTCGGGAGTTTTGACCTCGGACAGCCTGTGATCGGAAACATATTGTTGAGGTCTTTCCAGTGGTGGCAAGGATTTGTCTCGAGAGCTCTCAGCCGCGTCGTAGTTTTTAGTCTGTTCGTCTTCGTCTGAGCTACTATCCTCGAGATCCTGGTGTTCATCTCCAGATGCTCTTGTTACCTCCGAAGGTACCGCAGGGACACCAATAGCCGACAACTCTTGGAACTTATCGTCACGCGCTGTTTGCGCCTCTTCAGGGTCATCTTCAGTCTGCGACAGGGCTTGGATCGTGCTTTGAGTTTCTCCGGCCACTGATTCGACTTTGTGCGGCACAGAAATTCTGCCAATGCCGATGGGGGAGATTTCCCTCGAGGTAGGGATATCGTCATCACTCTCGTCGTCACTTGTAGGTGTGTCTGGAACCTTTCGATCCAATTTTTCATCTGCAGGTTCAGCAATGAACCGGCTCTCTTCGATCGGTTGAGGACCAAAAGCGTCTGTTGACTTATCATCCAGGTCATTCTTTAGGAAAACTGGTGCGTCTGGGGCCGCCATGCTGTCACGAGCTGCGCCGGGGGTTACCAGCGTCTGGGAGGTGGGAAAATTATTGACCGGCTGTGCATCGAGTAAAACCACAGCAGGTGGCCCAGAAAGCTCTGATTGGTCATCAGAAGTAGAGTCGGAATTGTCATTGTCTTGGTGAGAAGCATCTTGCTGTGGTGGAAAAGGTTGGCTGGAAGCTTCTGTGTTCATCGCCTCAGCTTCAGACTCGGTGTCTGCATCGTGGAGTTCATCAGGTTCATGAAGAGCGAGTAGAGCTTCAGGATCTTTTCCAATTGTAGACTCTGGAGATGACGATGTGGATATATGATGGGACACTGGGGTTTCAGGCGCGACTGCACTACTAGCAGTGACCAAGTAGTCTTGCAAATCAGCCTCGGTCGCTGTATCCAGAAGACCAGAACTTGGGGAGCATGTGCGAGTCTGGGCTTGGACTAGTGATTTCTCTTCAGTATCCGAGGCCACAGATACTGTTGAGGCAGAGTCAGACAGGTCCATCTTATCTGCCTGGGCTACAGCATGATCCTCATCACCTGAGGGCTCCGTTTTACGAACAATTGCTGGGGTCTGTTCAACAAGCTCGGATGGCGCGAGTGGTTCTTCATCACTCGATTCGGATCCACGGCGCGCCTCGGCGATCCCTAACAGGGAGGACGATTCTGGCTCTGGCGAGCTGGTACTTTCGATACGCGGGGCTTGATCCACATCAGACTGGTGTGCATCATCAATGTGGTCGGGAATAGCGAGTGCGGGCCTCTCGACTGGTAAGCCATCCTGATGCGCGTCGACATCTTTGATAGTCAGATTTGGTGAGATATGCTCTGATTCGGAATCACCTTCGTCTGAGTCAGATGCGTCTTCCACAACGACAGCTGACAATACACTGCCTGGAGGGTTGGGATCTTTTTCAACGCTAGGCTTGTTCGAAAGACTGCCATGAGCAATGACTGGCCGAAGTTTGGGGTCATCTTCGGAATCAACTTCGGAGTCAACTTTGGAATGCTCATCATCTGACTCGTCCTCAGAAGGAGAGCGATCGATCTTATTTGTTTCTCCGACAGCCTCTTCTAAATTCAGATCTGACCCTGGATTTATTACTGCCGCCGGCTCATCGATTTCAGAAGCGATATCGTCCTTCTGTGTACCGTGGCGGTTGGTTCCGAGGTCAGAAGTCTGATGTGCTGACGGAGATCTGGAAACCACCTTCTGTTGACTGGCATCACCAAGGCCATCGTCCGTACCACCATCTGTACCATCATCTGTACCATCATCTGTATCATCATCCGTATCACTGTCCTTCTGATGAGTATCGGCAGGTACGGACTCTGTAGGGGATGACGGTCGGTGGGCCAGCTCGGACTCATCACCGACAAACCCATCTGATGAGCTTACACGGGAGATAGCATCAGACCTACCGAAGTCCCCGATAGTCGTCTCCTCTGTTGAGCCGAGATTCTCAGAATGGGGATTGTCCGATGAGGTCATATTGTTGTTGCGTGTTTCAGTTGGCTTTGCCACCTCTGATGACTCCGGGCTCAGGGCAGGACTTGAAGTTGCAGGCTGTTTTAAATGCTCCTCCAATATCGACTCGTCGTCCTCGATAGATTCCTCTTCTGAAAGATCAGAGTCCTCATCTTGCTCGTGAAGACTCACGGGTTCTATCTGAGGTTCTTGCGGCAATTCTCGCGAGATTTGGAGTACATTATCGAAGTCGATTTCCAGCATTTTGGGCTCATGAGAAGCAGCACCAGGCGTGGCTATGGCTTGCAATAGTCCCGGAGATGATTGTTCAGATTCAACTTGTGTGTGGTTGATGCTGTCATTGCTATCGAGAGGTCTTTGAGGTTCCTCAGCAGCGGTGTGTAAAGGCGCAAAAGTTTCTGAATCATTATCAGAGGATATTGTCGAGGCTGCGAATGCTTCTGATGCTGGGCCGCGTGCAACAGCTATAGGCATATCTGACTCCATACTCTCTGGCTTGTCATGGCCATGATGAGTATCAAATGTTGGTCTTGAGTCTGATGCTCTGGTCTCAATCTCAATCCCGGTCTCAGTCTCCGTCTCCTGTTGAGGCTGGGGCTGGGGTCGGGGCTGGGAATGGATCGTTGTAGTGTGTTGAAGGTCATCGTTTACAGGCTCTTCAGTGGTACTTTCATGAACAGCCCTCGCTGATTGGTCCCCCATACCCTGCCCAAGTGGAGTGCCAGGGATGGAGATTTTAGTGCTATGCTGGGTCTCGGTGGCTGGGGGATCTTCTGGATCTTGTACCAGATCTAGATTCTGATTCAGATTCTGACTCAGATCCATTTGTCTCAGCTGCGCGTCATCCAGAATCTCGGTTTTTGATTCCAGAGGGATGGAAATGCTTTCCACTGCTGCAACATTCGCACTTTGGCCTGAACTTGGCTCTTGTAACCCTGGCATCGTGGTTTCTGCGACATTTTGGTTATTCTGATCGTCCGATGCTTCAGCCACAGACGGCTGGCTCAGATTTTGAGTGAATGTTTCGAGTTCTGTGCTCTCCTCGTCTTCATCCTTGTAGAGTTGTGCTTCTTGATGTCCCTGGGTATCCTTTGAAAGTAATTGCGTAACGCCATTGTCCGTCCCTTCGTTCAACTCCGGGGAAACTCCAAAGTCTTGTGTGAAATCAAAAGGGGTATCTTGTAATAAACCATGTTCCTCACCTTTTTTAGCCGGCCTCTTGCTTGTTGGAATTGGCCCAAGCGTGTCTTTGCTCTCTTCAGCTTCCTTCGCCTTAGCCTCCTCCTCAGCTGAGGCTTTGTTTGTTTTGTCGTCTTCCTTTTCTGCTTCAGCAGGTGTATCGGCAGACTCCTCGAGCGACTTCACAGTAGCAGCTTCGGTCTCAGGGGCTTTTGCCTCTTCGGTAGGCTTCTCTTCTTCTAGCACGTCAGCCTCTTGTGCTGCTTCCTTGACCTCGTCCTCGTTACTCTTGGGGTTGTCCACTGGCTTATCGTCAGTAGAAGGTGTATCTTCGGCCGGTACAGGAACCGGTTCTCCAGCTGTGGGTTTCTCCGGGGCATCTGCAATCTCCGTAGCTAGCGCTTCTTCAGTGGCCACGATCTCCTTGGACTCCTCGTGCGTAGTGGTATCTGGCGTCTGAGCAGACTCGTCTTCAGTTGCGGCTGCAGGAACAGGTGATGCTTCTATTAGTTTGGCATCATCGTTGGGCTCATCCTCGGGGGCCACAGGAGCGTCGGGCTGCTTGTCTTCGGGAGGCACGGCCTCTTCCTCTGATTTGATGTCAGCTGGTCCAGAGCTTTCCTCTGGTTCTTCTTGGGTTGCTGGTGCTTCCTCGCCCGATTTCCCTTTGACTGCTGCTGTCTCGTCGACTGGCTCAGCTTCAGCGAC